>VWYP01024813.1:114066-163546 GCA_013400435.1 Pycnonotus jocosus | reverse complement strand
ATATTATATTGATCATGACTTTATCATGGTTATTTTAAGTGCCCAGAGCAAGAACTTAAATACTATAGTAGATAAATCACAGAAATGTCTAGGGATCACTGCTGTGCTTGCATTCTTGTTTTAAAGTACAGGAACCTTCAATATTATCCTCTGAAAAAGTGGGATCGTACCACAAGGGAAAGTAGTTAAGAAAAATGCTGCCGCAGAATGTGAGTCTTGGGTCACATCATTTACTCTTCAAGTCTGCATTTTTCCATTGCTACCATCACAGCTCCTTTGATTTCTTCTGCTGTGACCTGAATCACATTAATTTACAGAATGATCAACATTCCAAATGAAGAAGGGTTTACCAGATCTGAATGAGGGCGCCTTCTGTAAGGATAGCTGTACTTTTCCACATGGTAGACTTGCAGGGTTTTCGTGGCTCTCCCATCTCAGGAGTCCCAGGAGCCTTGAGGAAAGGTGTAATGCTTTGGTTCAAACTTAGAAACTCATCTAAACTAGGACAAGAGTATTTTACTTTTAAAAACCAGTTCAACTGAATTTCACACTTTAATATTAATGATTTTAGAAGTGGTTTGCCTGGAGGAGGGCAGCAAACACAATTGTAAAGATGTTGTTTTGTATGTAAAAAAGGAGAGGTTTTTTTGCTTGTTTTAAGACAATCTCTCTTTGCTCTTTTTTTTTTTTTTCTTCTTTTTTTCACTCAGATGTTGAAGTACTGTTAGAATTTTAGCAGCCCATACTATGTAGTAGTTGGTGCTGCCATTAGCTAGTCTCGCTGCTTAGGAAATCTAGGACGTGTTCTCCTTCTTTAGTTTGTCTTCTGTACATAAAATTGTACTTAAGGCCAGTTAAAGAAATCAAAGTTGAGATATCTGTTATAAAATGTTTAATTTCCTGGACATTAAATCAGCTTGACACGTCTTTGCTTATATTCTTCTTACTAGTACGTTTAATCTTACTAGTACATTTAATCTAAAATTGTTCTTACTAGTACATTTAATCTAAAAGCCTAAGATATTCTTGGGAACATTGGCTAATTTATACTTCTTTAGAAGCATCAGTAATTTTCAAGAAATACATTCTTCAGACTGTATATTGCTTTGCACTATTGTAACAATTGCTTCTTAGTTCCATGTGGAGCCTTTAGTACGACCTTCTCACAAGCACCTGTTGTCTTTGTTGTGCTGTCCAAGAATAATTAATGGCACTGTCCTAGTGGCAAGTGTTGAATGCTAATTTGTCATAGAAAGCTGCAGAGAAGGGTTTTGCACTCCTTGTACTTTAACTGAGGGCCACTGTAGCAGTACATTTATGTTTAGAAGATATAATTATTAATATATCATCGTTAACATCAGCTAAATAGCATCCCTAATGGGTAAGACACCATGGAGTCCTGCCTTGTCAGTTAGAAACTACCTGAACAGTAATATTTAACATTAATACTGTTGTGCAGATATCATGAAAATATATGAAAATGCTTGTCCTAGTGATGTTTAAATTAATACTTTTTATGTGAAGAGAATTTCCAGTGTAAGATACAGGTTCATTGTAGATTTTTAGAACCACAACTCTAGCTTTCATATACTGATATTAATCAGTTTATACCAGTGGAGGTTCCATTGGCAAAGATTAAAACTACCATCTGTGTTTACAATGAATATTAAAGTGAGGTTTATGCTGAATTTGTTTCCTAATTCAAACAGGTTCCATTCCAATCTCAAAAAGCTTTAACTGTAGCTTAAAATGTAGTGTAGTCCAGCTTTAAAACTCTGCAGGTGTATAAGACAGAGCTTAGTGCTGTGGTCCAGCTCACTTCTATTGTGTAGTCCAAGCAGAGCCAAGGCTGTTTTCAATTACCTCAGTAAGTTGGCTTTGCTCATTGCTGTGCTTTGAAACAAAGAAAAAGTACAGGAATTTTCCTAATTGTCCCCAGAAAGGAACAAAAAGCATTCCTAGCTTTTCCAAATTCCAGCATCTGTATGCTTCCAGATGATGTGACCAGAGACCAGGAGGATGGAGGAGGATTTCATGACAACAAGCTAAGTTGTGACCAGCCACACTCCCATGGAGCCATTGTTTGGATGCCCCTTTAATTAGGAATTTTCCTCTCTTTTCTACCTTGAATATTCACCTTTGGACAAAACCTAGGTCTCTGGTTTACTGCTGTTCTTCTGCCACTTCACACATTGTCAAATGATTGTTCAGGTACTAAAATAAAAATCTCAGTAGAGTTTTAAATTAAGGATGAGAACATAGCTGTAAATTAACAGGAATGTGATTATCTACAGCTATGCAGAGACAGTAAAAATTAATACTGATTGCTAAGAATGACTGGATAGATATTTCTCTGTTTGCAGTTATTAACCAGATGCTGCTTGGAGGATATTTTCTCTGGTTTTCTCATTTACAGGTGATAAATTTTCTCTGGAATGTATAATCGGCTTTGCCTTCTCCAACATTAGGATATATTTAGTTCAATGCCATTGAATGCCACTGAAGGATATTTTACCACAAGAGGAACAAATTTGCCTATGTCTATCAGAAAAAAGCACTCAAATGCAAATCTTAGCCTGCTGGAATGTTTGTATAACAAAATGCATTATAGCAGAGAAGATTGACAGAGTTAACTTGATTTGCTGGTGTTGAGCCTTATTAAGCACTCTATCTCAATATTACGGACTTAATTAGCTGGAATCATAGTTACATCACCTTCAATAGGGAGGATAATTGATGTGAGCTGAAGCAAGTCTAATAGGCTTGACCTTCAGTCACATATTTGAATGGTTAGGAACTTAAATGCATACTATATTTACCTGGAGGTTCAGACTGATCAAGTCTTCAAAGGAAAGAGCTGAAGAAGTCAGTGCTGGGAAAGTCAAGTGCATACACACACTTCAAATGTAGCTAGAAGCTGGACTTTTCCCTGGACTTTAGGCACCTATGTAAAAATATTTCTGACTGGAGCATGTAGTTTTATGTCTAGGGAAGGAAATTGCAATCCAAGCAGTAACAAGTTGTCAGTAAGAACAAAAGAAGAAAAGTAAGGGTTTCATGTTTATTGTCATAGTCTAAATATACCAATATTAGTTTTCATCCAAAAAGTTAAAGCTACCTGCTATCTTCTTTGCAATTTTTGCATATGGTTTACATATCCATGTTTTGCTCCGGAATTATTTGACAGAGACTGTATTTATATCTAGGTCCTTCCTCAAATGCAATCCAGAGCACTATAATGATATCTGTCAACTGGAAACATGCCTGGATGTCACAGCCATGGTCTGGGCATGTTTCTCTTCACTGGACAGGGCTGACAGTGAAACCAGAACAGCCTGAAGTGAAAACAGCCTCAACTCCTTCACAACAGAGTATCCTTCTGAATGTCTTGAGAGCCATAACCTGTACATGTGCTGTGGGAGGAGACAGATCTAAGTGTCAGTTCTCATTTCTCCATGTAAGTTTTAGCCCATGAATTTCCAGGGCCTCTGTAAAGGTACTTGTTGAAGTCTTTCAACTGTATAAATCTCATCCTTAACAAAGTGAAGCTGAACCATCAGTGAAGGATGAAGAACACAGAGACTAAAGATGAATCAATTTATTATGCAGTCTTTGGCAGCAACTAGAAGCAAGGGCTTTGGAGAGGATGTTTGAACAGGGCAGGCCTGAAGAGAAAGTGTCCCAGAACATTCCTCCAGCCTCCGCCAGTTTGCAGCTCTGGATTTTCTTGTGCAGTCTTAACTAGGGGAACACCTTATAATGAGTTGTTATTAGGGGCTTTCTTCTTAGAGAAAAAGGCAGAATTGTAACTTGAACAAAACTTTAAACCATGAATTTGATCTGTGGCTGCCAGGCATGCCACTGTACTTTTTTGCACTAACAGCTCAACTAGAGAATATAGGAAAACACTGGACTTGTGTTAAATTCAGATGTCAAATGAGTTTTAGTACATGACAGCTGAGAAACTTTCCCTGAATAGATAATTAGGAGATTTCTGAAAGTCTTACTGTTGCTAATGAAAATTACAGCACTTTCAGTATTGCATAGTGCATATTCTGCCAAAATAGTATACTTAAGATCTGATATTCAGCATCTTTTGTGATACTTGACTGAAAGGCATGATCTGCACTGCCTTAGTTCAGTCATGACTATTTACAAGCATGTCAAAGGAGCTGCCTCTCATACATACTTTGTTTTTCCTTATTTTAGGAATTAAAGAAAGCTTATAGTGATGCTGTGTGAGAAATTAATTTAAGAATATCAGTAAAATATTAAATCATAAAGAATTGTGTAATTCTTGTAGGCTCCTGGAAATGAGTACTTAACATGAGTTGCTAAAAATAATCTTTCAAATACTGCAAAATAGCTGCACTAGATTTGAAGCTGCTACGCTTACTCTCTAATACAGTACATGGTAAAGATTCCGTGATACACAGTTTCCTGAGTTCTGTGGAAATTATCTTGCTTTTGTGTAGCACTCCCGGAGTTTTACTGAAGATCTTTTAAAATGTATATATATATATGTGTGTATATATATATAGGCATAAACCCAGATATATACACACTTAAATATCTATATATGTAAGCATGATGACAGAAGTACTATGAAAATTTATGCTTAGTTTTAGCTATTGCTGAATATCTTCCTGAATAGCTTCATGGTTTAAGGAACATTGCTGTCATGGTCTATTGTAGGTAAGAGTTATTGTTTACTCCACTGATATTTCATTATGATTTGTTTGCAGCTGAGGTCCTACTCTTTTTTTATAATCTGAGTATGTGATTTTATTTGGGTAGCATGTTAGAGGTAATTTTAGAGTGCACTACAACTCTCCTTCAGTAGATCAGAAAATGAAAAGCATAGGCTAGCTTATTTACATTACTAGCTTTTAATTCAGAAATTAATTTTAATGTAATTAAATGTGGAAGCATCAATATACAATCCTGTGTGATCCTTCAGGTTCAAATACCAGTGGCTGCTCAGATTGTTCCTGGGACATGAATATAGTTTCACTGGTGATGCAGACCAAATTAGAAACTTCCATTGATCACATACAGAATCTATGATTAGGTTTTTCTTTACACTTTTTAGAAGACCTCTTGAAATTAGTCCACAGATTCTCAGGGTTCTATAGTCTGTGTGTTGAAATCTGTTGACTAAGTAGTGTTGACATAATTCATCAGTTATCCAGGTGATGAAACTTAGGTTATTGGCTTTTTACCTGTGAAGCAGTCCCAAAAGGAAGAGACAGAATGAGCTCTCTTCATATTTTATTTCTCTTGACTGGCAGCACTAATATTTCTTTTAAGAAGGTGGAGTGCTTTTAGTTCTCCAGCTTGCCTTTTAGGTAAGTGATATGTTTTGTATCAAATATATGACTGCTTCAACATTTTGTAAAACACAATTGCTATTCTAGAAAAATGGACTAAGTTTTTCTTTATACCCTGTGACAAATTCATTTTACAAGCAACTACAAAACACTGCATTTCACTCTGGTAGGCCATAAGTTGTGTATATGTGGTTAGAATACCCTGACAGTGGTCTTCTGTATCCAGGAAAAATGTCCCAGTAAACAATATCTGAAACTCTTACCTAGAAATTGTTACTAGAAATTGTGCTTCATGTAGCAGTAGAGCCTTAATGTTTTCCAATGGTCATCTGCTGAATCTTCTAAATTGTATCTAAAAGGAAAAAAAGAAAACCACAATTGCTTCATTCTATATCAGTAATTATTTAATAAAAGGCCCTTTAGTTATTTGAGTAAAATGTAGATTTTCATACTGGAAGACTGTACTTATTGACCATGTTGTCTTCCGCCCTGTAAAACTGACAAATTCTAAACCTCAAGTGTCCCACAGAGAGAAGACTGCTAACAAAAGGCATCCATTTGTTGTAAATAAAAATTCCCCTGATAATATTGGTGTTTATCTCATTTAATTGAGAAGATGGTATAACCATTTCACAGAAAAAGGGAAAACCAAAAAACACTGCAAGGATCTCTGTGTTGATTTTCCATGTAGACAGGTATTTCCTTCATTTTATTTTGACAGGTAAATTTTTATTTCCATCTAGTTCATTCTAAAGAGAAAGGCCAAAGAAATAATGACTTTAGATTATTCACTGTATCTCACTATTACATTTTACTTTCACATAATTTATGCAGTAAATAAAAATACTCTATTTAGAAATAATATTATTTCAGACAAACCTCCCATATTTTCTCATAGTATGAGCCAATAAGCCATATTTTAATGAACAGATTGGAGAGATGGACTGTTTGTATCTTCTCTCACTTGGTGTCAAATCCCTTTCCTTCCATATGAGGCCACTAAACTGGTCAGAATGTCTGCATGGCATGGATGGGAGTGAGCATTTATAAAGAACAAAGAGGAACATTCCTGGATGTTTGCCAAAAAAGAGAGAAATCAGCGCTTTTTTTTGTCAGCCTGAATGTACCCCTCTTCAGAGATTTGATGGAATGGTTGAAAAGTTCAGATTCCCCTAATGTAATGTTAGTGTTTATGCAACATTTTTGTTCCATTTAATCTTTCCCACAGAATCAAATACGGCTTAGGGAACTAAGGTTATGCCACCACTGTACTGTTGATCTTGTGCTGTTTTTTTAATGGTGTTGCCTAATCCCCTTCCTTTTTTTTCTATTCCAAGAACTCTCATTTGGAGAGGATTTCATTTAGCATGTTGCATCTTCATTTTCCTGCCCTGCACTGGAAAATAACCAGGCTTCATTTTTCATGTGGGCTTCAGAATATTTTCGCAGTCTTTAGGGCAAGTGCAGGGAGAAGAGAGAAAGCTGATGAAGTCAGGATTTTTGGCATGTTTATACATTGATTTAAGTTAATACATACAATCTTTTCTAACTCTGCTACTTTTGAAAGCTTTTTGACATCTGTTGGCACTGCTGGTGAATTTCCAGCTATGAGACCCATATGGTATGATGGGAATATCGGTTGAGTTCAAGATTTGTTAAAATGTACCCCAACTGCCAAATTGTGTGGATGCTGCAGAGTTTCTTCTCAATTATCTTTTGCTTACTTGTTATCACAAGTTAAGGAACTTTTATTTCTGTATTCTGTTGCCTTTTTTGGTAATATATGAATTTCAGTCTGTCCAATGGATCTCTCCTTAATCCCACAGACTTGTTTGCTAGCTGGAACAGAGACACTGTGTTTTAGCAAGGTCTAGGTCTTGTGCTGCACTTTTCACAGGGATCTGTATCTTCAGAAGAATTTTTTGCTGCTTCTCTGTTATAATTATTAAACATAGATACACAAACACAGTTTTCATTTAAATATATAAATAAAAAAATTGAATAAAGTTAGCACTAAAACTAAATAGCATGTCACAAGGAACCAGGGAAATCATATGGAGTTTTCTTCAGCTGAAAAAAATTTATTTTCTAATTTCAATTCAATGAGGCAAGGATATGCCTTTGAACAACAGAATGCCTATAGGATGATTCCTATCAGGAATGTAAAAGAGCCAAGCAGCACTTTATAGTGGTTAAGAACTTAAAATGTAGCTAGTGCACAGCCAATCCTATGAAGATATTCTCAAGAATTAACAATGATCCTTTTTTAAAATACCACATATTAAATAATGCAGCTTCCTTGAATTAAAACAATATAAATACATGTATTATGCTCTTAAAGGCTATTATTTTAGCTTTTGATAAATATGAGGTTTGCAATAAAGGAATTATAAAGTGTCTGAAATAAAGTGTATTTACTAACTATTCAGAAATGGTTGATTGGGGTGTTATTACCTTGCAGGAATAATGTTCCTCTCCCTGTTACCTCTTTCTTGAGCAATGTGTACTCAGAAAGTGAGGCATGGACTAATTTGGGCTAAGTAACCATCTGAAAGATAGACCTGTAAGATTATAAAATGCAGCCAGGAAATACATAAAGTTAATGTGAATAAAAGGTCTTCATTAGAATTGTCTGTATGGAAAGTGTCTGTATGGCAAAGTAATGATGTTGTAGAAACCATTTTCCCATGTGCAGGCTATACAACATTATGTGGAACACGCTTCTTAAAACATTAAGATATTCTTTGGAGCTGTAACTAATTTATCAAAACATTGAAACAAAATCTAATATATATAATCTTTGCTTCTGATATTGTTAGATTTTTGTTCTAGAGCAGACTTGTGCACAAGCTGCCATAAATTTGTAAACGCCTACACTGCAACTGAGATAAACTGAATTTATTTCTTGAGTGGATGAAATACTTTATGGTGAGAATACAGATCATTTATTCGTGCAATAGAGGGATGGCTATAAAATGGTGGGTCTGTTTGCGTTCAAAATTGGAGATAATTTTCAGAAGGTAACAGAATAATGTTAAACACTTTTAATGAAGACCTGTGAGAGCTTTGGGTGAAGATGCTGAGGTCTCTTGAAGTCATCAGATTATCTAATAAGCCTAAATACAAATAAAGACTTTTTAATGTTTGTCTGATACAGCCCCTCTGCAATTTCTTAGACAAAGACCTTCAAATATTTTGACAACAGTTCTGCTTCTTTAAATTTCAGACATATGCTTTATTCAAAATTTTACAATTTTCTTTCTGTTGAATTAACCACTTTAACACATCTCACTTTCATGTTTGAATGTTTTCTTTTAAACTCTAATAGTGTTTCCTTTCCTGAAATTTTTCACTTGTTGTTCCAGAACTTATCAAAGTAATTTTGTATGTTTTTAGAATAAGCTACTCTTAAATGATTTGGAAAAGACATTGATATGTCTTTTATGTCTTAATCATTCATGACAATATGTAGTGATGACTGGTCCAAACAAGCCTTATGGAATCCAAGCAGAAATCTTCTCTGGTGTAATCTTCTGTCAAAATCTGCTTTTTTGCATTCCTTATTTTGAGCTCATGCGAGCTCATCTTTTAGCACTTTCAGCAAAATTGTATTTCTCTTATGTGCTTAGGTTAAGATACATTGCAAATATTTCTTCATTCTTATCCACTAGTCTAATTACTCTGACCAAAAAAAAATTAAATTAGGATGGTTTAATATGATTTCTTCTTGGAAAATCTGCGTTGTCTGTTTATTATCATGTTATCCCCAGGTACTTGGAAATTGATTTTTGAATAATTTGTTTTAGTAAATTTTCAGATATCCTAGTTTAGTCAACTATTCTGTGAATCCCATGATACATATAAAAAAGAGTGTATAAAGTGTAAGTACCGGTTTTGCTACCTTAATTCTAACCCTCCCTCTTTTCCACATGTTGTCAGGCTTAACAGTTAAAATCTTGTTTCAGTTGATGGCAGCTCTATTAGATTGCAAAGTCCTGCTGAAATGCAAATCTAAATATGGTTTTATTCTTTCCCTTCTGCTCTTTTTTTGGTCTACTCTGATGTTCATTTTCTTAAAATTACCCCCAGTGCTTGGTCCACAAGTAGTTGCTTTCTGAAGACAAAATAAAAAATTTCCAAGTTGTTTTAGACTTCTCTGTTGTTAGTGATTCCACTTTTTTTGTGCTAATGAAAGATTTTCATGCTTTTGCTTGCAACTTTTAGTATTTTCTTGATTTGCTTAATGTACCTTACTTGTCATTATTCATCATCTCCTTGAGGAATTGATAAAATTCCTTTATAGGTGACATTGCTTACACTCTTGGTACTATTCCTTTTTTAAATGTCGGTCAGTCAAGAGATCTCAATTTAGACTCTTAAGTATCTTCATGTACTTCATGTTTGTCTTCCTGTTTGGAATGAGTTCCGCCTCCAGAACTAGGTTTCAGTTTTGAGGTTTTTTTGAGGACCAAAACCAAACCTCGGATGCTTGCCCAGGAGATTCTATCTTTTGTTTCCTCAGTTTGTTCAAGTCCGGTTTTGGAATGTCGTTGTTCTTTAATGCACTATGGCAATTCCTTCCTTTTGGAGTATTTGAGAACCCTGTTTTAAGGCAACTTTCACTCTGGAGCAGGTTCTCTGTACAAGCAGGAACTGAAAAGCAGTCCCGACCAGTACTTACCCACTTGTTTCGCTGTGTGGGGCTGTTTCCAGAAGAACTTGTTAATCCACATCCTCCACTGCTTACTTAACAGCATTAGGGTAGTTGGTTTGCCATCATCCCCACTTCCTAGCCTTTGACTGCTTCTGTTAATTGCTCTGGAAGAGTCATCACCTGCTGACTGCACTGGATGTGTCACTGATCCCTGCTATGGCATTGGATCGTTTTTCCTTTGGTTTTATCCTTACCCAAGGGTGATGGTCTCTGTTAGCCTTAGCTCTCACCTGTTCTTGAGCAGCTGGAAAATATATTCATCACAGCTGCATCTCTGCCTCCATTTTTTACTTGTATGTCCTTTCTTAAGTACCGCTTTATAGCTTGAGGAGAGGACACTCCATCACAGTACTATACATAATGGTGGATTGATACTACTTTTGATTTAAAAGAATAAAATCTGAGTTCATAAACTAAACCTAGTGACTTGAGTGAACTGTGCTAAATGACTGGGAAGTATGTCATGATCGATGCATTGAGTACAGCGTTTGTGACAGGAGGAAGAAAAAGTATAGAAGCCTGAATGAGAAAAAAGAACATTATTCTTCTAAGGGCATGCCCAATACTGATAAAAGGGTGGCAACTGAAAATGTACCAAGATACTGCTTAGAAATTACAAGTTCAGCTAGAAAAAGTCTAATAAGTCTGAGTATAGGGTATGAAATTATTGAAAACTCTAAGAATGAATAATTGAAAAATGAAATCTGAAAGAGAACTGCTTTGTTGACAGAAATTTTGAATAGAAATAGGTATGAAATGCGTGTGCAGATTAGCAATAAGATTACCTAAATATTCCATTTATCTAGAGCACATTTCAAATACATGGCTGGAATATAAGAAAAAGACGTGTGTAGATATCAAAACCTGTTTTTATTTATACATTAAAAAAAAGGGAAAATGAAGATGATATGGACTAAAGATACTGCCTAAATGGCAAATCTCCTCTGTATGCACTTTTCAGTATGTACAGATTTTTTTATTTTTTTTTTTTTTTTTACTGGGGAAAATGCCATTGCTTAGCAAACAAGGAATTCTGCGTTTCTTGTTGGCAAGAAATTTCTTGTTCTAAAAGTTCCCTCCCCCTGCCCCATAACAGCGAGGAGAAGGAGTTAATGAGTTCAAGAGGGAGGGAAGATGCCCATTAAATCTTTGATCACAGGAATCTCCTGTCCAAGGCTCCTGTTCAGGGTAATGTACAGCAGCTGTGGCTGCTCCTGCCGATGGACCACAGTAATGATTGCAGAACGCTGCTCTGGTGCTGCAAAGCCTCGGGGAGCAATTTGCTCTCTCTTTTTACTCTGCAGCATGTAGAGCTGATTTACTTTGCATTGGTAGGCTGTGTAGAGTTTGCTTCTAAATACGAACTTGAAAATGAAATTTCTCAACAGAAAATTAACTCAAAACTTCTGTGTGGTCATGTACAGATCATACATTTGTTGTAGCCATTTCAAATTATATATTTGGTTCTATCAGTGGTAGTTTCTTTACAAAAATAGTCTGTGGAGCGTAAACATCTGTTTTATAAGGTCATAAAGAGGCTTTTTTATAGTTTATATATGGTTTTATTTAATCTCTCTGAAACCAATATGTAAGGTTTTACTGTGGTGTAGTGACTGACTTTTTACTGCCTTCATAACTTTTTTTCTGAAGTGCTTGCGAAGAATTACAGGTCTCTGTAGCAACGAGGGTTTGGGGGCTTGTTACATAATAACAGGTGTGCTACTTTATATTGGTACTTAGTCCCTGAAAATCTCTCAAGACAAAATGTAGTATTCAAAAATAAAACCATATATGCTGCATCACATAATAAATATCTAGTGCATCTCATCAGATAAGAAACTAGGTTTTTTTGCTACTATTCTTTCTTTATATAGTAAATATAAAGCACACACTTCAATTTTATAGAGGACTTGAATATCCTGAGTGCTACCATTCTCTACTTCCTTGGCTTTTCATCTACAGGGACGTACTAAAAATAATTTTCAGTCATAGGGAATTTTATTTTGTTTTGTTTGCATTAAAGGCCATCCTGCCATTACAATTCTGTACTACCTTCAGTAGGAGTCTTCATACTTACTTCTACATTCAAAAAGGAAATTGCTGAATCAAAACATAGACTTCCACACCAGAGTTTCAGATAAATTTTACCTTCCTTTGGACATTTTAGAGCCTTTTGGGGGGAAATGTCATATGATACAAATAATTATGAAAATGTATGTCAGAATTAACAAAATACCTGTGTATTAAAAATATCTAGTAAATATTTAGGTGGTTTTCCATCTCATATGTTATGACTTCTTCTAGTTGTGCAGCTGTCATTTCATAACATTTTAACATTCTTACAGCAACAAATAGCACTGAACTGGACAGCAAAGGGATAAGAGAGTATATGTTCCCAAACTTCCAGAACTGAGTGGAAGCTTGTAAAAAGTGTGTGCATAATCATGCTTTTTTCTTCAGGTCTGCATGCATATTTGATAGTTCTTGCAGATTCACTCCAAGCTGCCAGAGTATGGGGGCTGAAGGTGGTCTTTGATCTATGTTCATTTAGAAGATCAATGACAGAAATACCACTGAATCCTACTATGACAACTTAATTAAGAGAGTAGGGAGTTTGCAGCCTTTCAAATAGAAACAGTCTTAAGGCCCATTCCCTGCTATTCTGTGTTTAGTGCTTGAATACCAGTGCTATTTCATAACATTAGTTGTATTTGCCTTTTAAATTTTCCATTGTCTGATCAGCCATCTTCCTGAAGAGGCTTGTAGAAGGAGTTTGTGTGCTCAGCACTCCAGGACCAGGATCCTGGGGTGTATGGGAGATCGTGAATGCCCCAGCTTGGTTCTGCGGGCTGGGTGCCTCCCATAGCTCCCCAGAACTGGCAGGAACACAGCTGGAATGCTGTTCCCAGGGGTGGCTCTCCAGAGCAGGAACAGCATGGGCACTGCAGGTCAGCAAAGGGCCACAAAATGTAAAATGTTAATGAAGTGCTTTTGAATATTTGAATAGAAAATGCTAAGGGGTTTAAAAGTGTTCTCTTATTAATGTTAACATTAAAATTTTCTTTTGCTGAAGTTTATTGCAATATTTAGTTCTTGTTGCATTTGATTCTAAATTAATTAATTGGGAAACTGAACAAATCCATGAATTCATGAGATACAAATATTTCTATAAAGCAATTTACATGGTCATGCTTGCTAATCTGGCAAAAATTTGTAAAACTATGTAAATAATTTAACTTCAGAATGTAAAATACAAACTTTCTGATTGTTGCTGTAAGAACAACTACAGGAATTAATTGCATAAAGTTATGCTCTCTGACAAGTGCAGGATTTCAAGGGAAGCCATTGTATTAGTCATGTAGAAGTTCTGTAAGTAGAATTTTGCATTCCTATTTGATCACTTTTTTTGTCAGGTGAGGAAATGTTTTCTTTCTCTATTTGTGCTACTCTTGTTTCCAGAGTATACAAACTACATTAAATTTAGTTTGTCCTCAACCAAATTAGTATGATTTTTTTTTCTTTTGCTCAAATGCTGTTGCAAATTTGGTTTTCTTTAGATAATGATATATAGGGATGTGCATTACTTTGCCTGACTTTAGTTAAATATGAGATTGCAAATTGCAAATTCTCTCTGGTCAAAAGTGTGAATTGAAAGAGTATAAGCCTCACTCAGCAAAGTACAGTTATTATTATTATTCCATAGTCACTCTAGAATTCTCTTTGCACATTCATGCATTAGAGTGCGTACATCCTTCTCAGTCTGAATCCCACAGAGAGCTTGTGGTCTTCCTTCACCTTTAGTATTGTTTTTTTTTCTAAACCTATGGTTGTGTCTTGAATATCAGGGCATATTTTGGGGATATTTCTGCTTGAAGTATCAGTAGAATTCTGGTATTAAGTTCAGGTTTCCTTATCTTGTGTTTTGTAAAAGCAGTGTTATTCCAACTGTGTCTGCTCTGACTGCCAGTGCCAGAATTGCTGTCTGTGACATTACTCTTGGAATGTAAGCAAAAAGACAGTTGGAATATTGTGAGGCAGGTAGGCACATTGCCTGGCCAAATGCCCAGGAGCCTGTCTGAGTCTCCCTATAATGCTTGCCTCAAAAATGCTCTAATGAGTAAATGGTGTAGACCAACTGTAAATTCATTCTTAAATCCAACCTCATGACTGGTTTTGCACAGTACTGTAGATCTGGCGTCCTGAAATCACATTTAAGCTACACTTACCTTGTGTAAGTGTCATAACTTGTAAATGAGTCTTAAATTGCATTAAGATCCCCTGGAAATCAAATGCATAAACTATTATTTTCATATTAAAATGTATATACTGCTAGTCCCCATGAAAGCACTATATCATGTCCTTGGAAAAACAATGGTGGTGTTAATTTTCCTATATAATTTATATATAGAAATTAGGGGGGTTCTAATTAACTAATTAGCTTGGTTACACTGAGTCTTCTACATTAATTCAATTTTTTTTTTCAGCATTCTAATTTCATAGTAGTTGTTCTACCTTTGAGCAATAGAAATGAAGGGGTTTTAAGTGTCGTTAGGAGATTGAAGAAAAATTACTAATTTCCTGCCCCCAGGAATACTTTGTTCCCTTGTAGGTGTGAGGTGGTGTAACACAATAATGTAAATTCTGAAGTTTGGCTTTTGTCTTCCCCTCTGTGCTTTCAGAATCGTTTGGGAGGTTTCATCATGAAGTGCTTCATGTATTTCTTTAACAGCTATTCCATGTAAGCAGTAAGGATAAGGAGCAGGATTAAAACTGCTACCATAAAGATCCATTTCTAGATTGGCTTTCTGGCTCTTTACAAATATATCATTTTTGTTGACTCCACATTTGAACTGTGCATTTGTTCCCATTTGAGCAGCCATTTCATCATTGCTTTTTCTGCATCTCGTCCTGAATCTTTTTCATCTTCATGCAATTTGTAGCTGCTCTGACCACTGTTTAGTTTGGGTGACCCCTGGAAAAGGAAGAAAGCATGACTCCTTTGACAGAGAATTTTTGAAATGCCAAAATATCCAGTGAGTAGAACTTCCAAAATTTAACTGGCTTTGTTTCCTGCCAGTAAAGAGAACATGGCTAAATTCATAGCTTGAAATCGTTGCTTTGATCTCTGACTTTCCCTTTGTCAATAGCAAAGGCCAGCATTGCTGGCCAAGCACATCACTTAGTTTCACCTGTCATTTCTCTTCTCTATTAACATTTTAAAAAAGCATAATTCTGCAATTGTGGCATTATCTGTAGTATATGAATGCAGCTGCTTCTAATAAAATTAATTACTAGAGATGTTGTTGTTTCTGTGGGAGTAATTAGGTACATCAACTTAACCATGCAAAAACTCAGCATAATGTGCAAACAAATTGGCAAAACCATATTCTTTGCCATCAAACATATGAGCTTACAAAATATCAGATTTGGCATATTCCCAGTGTGTGCTGTTGTCCTCCCATCTCGAGGACTCATCCACAGAAAAACAATTTGTGATTTTATGAAGCAGCAAGGAATTCCTGTATCCAAATATCTGGACCCTCAGCTTTGTCTTTTCACATTTTATTGAGTTTCAGGAGGTTACTGAGTTCGACTGCATTGTTAAGAAAGTCTGGTAAATCAGCATTAAACTGATTATTCTTTCATTCAGATCATGTATCTTCCAAAACTATATCCTTCCTATATGAGTCTGAGCTAGTTCGCAGCTCTGAATTAAAATGCAGTTCAAAGCATTGTTTAAGTGTATGTATATGTGTATATGGGGAAAAAAAAGCTCCTGCTATGTCTTTCCTTCATTCCTTGTGTTATTCCTTGGTGGTTCAAATTGGTTATGTGATAGATTTGTGTTTTGTTATTGATAACATGCTTCTTTTCTTAAATCATACACCTATTCTTAAGGTATTTGAGTATTTTAATATATCTGATACCATATGATCCCAGTCATAAAAGCTGTTACCATCATGCCCAACAAAATAATGATTTGACCAAACAAATAGGATACTTCTCATGTTATTCATAAAATCTGAAAAAAACACCCTAAGTAAGGCTTATTTTCCTTTTCTTCAGTATTTATATTCATTAGTGAATATCATAATGATCCAAATAGCAGATGAAAAATATCTGCAGTCAGTTTGCATAAATTACAGCTCATTGCTTGACTAAAATAGTGTGGGAAATGCTGCTGGAGTATGTTGAAAGCCACAGTAGTTTATATACTATGCTTTTCCACAAAATTGTACTGCATGAAGAGAAAGACATGTCATTGTGTTCAATTAGGATTTTATCTGCCAGTCACATATCAAGTGAAAAGGTTGTTTTAACTCTAATGCCTCTGGATGCAGCTGGCTGTTACCAGTAGCTAAGAAACCGAGATCAGAAATTTCAATTATTGGTACTGTGCAGAGTGGAAAATTACTTTTAAAAGCATCTATGTTTGCTGAATTTGTTTATCACAGCTAACGTTTGCTGAATGATGGCTGAATATTGATAATTAGGTTTGTAATGAAACATCCTTTAATTTGGTTATAAATTTATTATATAAACTTAAAGTATTTATTCCTCAAAATGACATCTGAAGTACAAACATGGAAGTAACAATTATATTAATAATTTAAATATACCATAAGCAAATAAGGTGCTCTCTTACTTGATGGAAGTGTGCTAGTGATGTTTCGAGGCACTTGTAATGCAACACATATTTATTTAATAAACACCACTATTATTATCAGGTCTATGCACTGAAATCCATTTTAAATACATACATTTTGACTGCTCAGGAATGAAAATAATTAGATTTTATATGCTTCAAGGCAGGCTTGGGTGCTGATGATTTAACTATCTACAAAATCCAGTTCATCTTAAATTCCTCCTGATCCATAGCTTGCACACAGTGGATGTTGGAGTAGGTCTTTGCTTAACAAATGCTGACTGAAGTCAGTGACATGCTTTTGGCAAAAATAAGCTAGAATAATTTTTATTAAATCATTTTTTGGTCTTTTAAGGAAATATGTATATGGCATATGAATTTTTCAAAGTATGAAGGCCATCATCTTTGCTTAAGCCTGGGAAAGTTTGAGATTGCTATTTATCCTGTGCAGCTTTTAAGGCCTCTAGTTTGCCTTTGCCTTCAGAAGTGCTAACAGGGTTGAATGCCAGAGCTGTGCAGTGTACCTGGAATGGAGATACAATCAGAAACCAGATCCTCTCTTTTAATGTGGGTGTAGGCAGAGGATAACTGGTCAAGCACATGGCAGACTAGCTGCTATCCTGCCTGAGTAAAATATGGTGTAGGTGCTATTTGCTGTTGTCTCTTAGACAGCTGGGGATTGCTTTAGTTATGCTGCTTCATGAAAAGCACAAAGTATGCATAGACTGGTTATATGTGCAAGTACCAGTTCAAATAGGTACATACATGGAAACTATAATAAAAACTAAAAAAATCATATATAACTAACAGCAAAAGTAATAGAAGCAAAAATGCTTGATATAATCCAGTTTTCATATTAAAATTGCAAAAAAAAGCAATTTTTTTTTAAAAAAATACCACATTAGAAAGACCTAAGATGCACAGATGATTCTTTCTGACCCAGATGTTGTAAATTTAGTACCCTTAGAAAGCACCGGTTCCCAACAAAACTTACTGCTATTTTCATACAGCCTATTGGACAAATTCAAATCATAGCGTAAATACAGGTCTAAATCTGCATCTGCAAAGCTTCGAATCCAGTCTGTGCCCATTAATTTGGCATGATGTAAATGTGATGGGCAAACTTAGGCAAAGTCAAACTGTATCTCATGTGGGCCTTAAATAGGATTTGGTTTAATGGAGCTTTGTATTTTTAAGCACCAGATATCTGTGTGGGTGTCAATTTAGATGTTCTTGAAAAAAGTTATACAGCTGCAGCTCAGAGTTTTGGTTTTGTCCCAGATTTTCCACTTGAAATTCAAGCAATTGAACTTTTACAAATACCCATTCTGTGCTTCAGTACAATTAAAGAACTCTTGGATGCCAAGTACTCATCAGAAGTGTGGTAGAAAATATTTCTCTTAATGATGGTTTCAGTCACCTTTACAATTTTTCTTTCAGAATGCCATATTTATTTTATGGGAGTAATTACTAGATTTGATGGAAGGTTTGAACATGATTTTTCACACTGTCATTGTTTTCCTTGTCTTGAATGTTGTGTGTTTCATAAAATGCTTTTTAATTCCTCATAAATTCTTGAAAGGAAACACTTAAGCTGTTAATTTGACAAGAAAATATTCAGTTGTACTGAGAGGATAATTTTCCCCAATGCACAGTATACTCATTTGGAAGTTCCAAAAAAATCTGCTTTGTCATGTGTATATCAGACCTAAAACCCTTATGTAGTCTGGAATAAATAGTGCAAGAGACTGAAACATTATTGAGGTGCATATATCTTAAGTTTACTATCAGACTTAAAATACAAACAGAGGTATTCAGACTTTTTCAGAAAAAATAATTATTTTATGTACAAAGAAACTTCCAGTAACTTCATATCAACTCATCATTGTACACAACAGAGATGTTTTGAAACATGAATAATGTGTTTGAACTCACATTAGAAGAAAGATAACTATGAAATAGCATTTTTAAACCTCAAGAAGTGGGAGAAGAGCAGATGAAATACATCTGTCTTAGTAATAATAGTCTTAGTGAAGTCAAAGTAAAAATTCATGCACTTCAGTGTAGTCAGGATTTCTTCTTCTATGTTTCTTTTAATAAAACCTGTCAATATATAAATTCATTAGACTTTAGATGCACCACACAAATACAAGAAAGGGTAAAAGTTCTAATGTTTGGTGTGCCAAGGTGGCATTATCCCAAAGCTGCAGACCTGTAAAAATGTCTGATGTAGCTAAAAAGAAAGAGAATAATGTAGTTAACATTTAAAGTAAAATTTGGTCATGCTAAATTTTGGATTTGAGATTTAAGATAATTGTGCACAGTATAATCAGCATCTTTGCTGGGGGTTATAAGGGCATTATGCATTATATCAGTTATAGAACCCAGCACTTAATGCAGCAGACAGAGAGAAGAGATACAGGGACAAGACCAAAATTAATGCAGCCAAAGAACATAATTGAATATACTTTGTCTGTTCTCAGCTCTTATTTTCTCTGTGAATTTGCCTAGTCCAACATCTTCCTGCTGGGTGAACTTTTTCCATTCCTGTTGTTTTAACTCATCCCATTTTTCAGGTATGTTACCTATTCCTTGTAAAAATAAGGACCAGTTAATATGGTCTTGTGCAGCATTTTGAATCCATACCAATGAAAAAGTTGTGGTTTTTTTCTGAATTAAGCCCTTACCAGTTATGATGCACTTTAAAGTATGAGTTTGTATGTTTAAATCAAGACCTAGGGGTTTTTTAACAGCACAGATTAAGCTACTTCTAACTCTGCTGTCTTCAATGGATTTGGACTGACTGCACATTACTGTACAAGTCTGGTGATGCACAAGTAAAAGCAGAAGCCAGTTTGCTCTGTCTCTTGCTGTGTTACATCTAGGGTGAAGAAAGTTTAAAAAATCAGAAATAATGGTATCAAACAAAGAAATTGCATCGTGAATAAACATAATTGAGTTATCAGTTAAAACAATGGCATTTTAGCATAGTCCATTTTGGTTTGGTGCTTTTTGAGTCTAATTTAATTTCAAAGACTCATGATTCAAGGCTGAACTTAGCTGGTCAGTTACTAAGACTGTACTAAATTTGTAAAATTAACCTGTGAAAAAATTTTGCTATAACAGTTTAATTCTAGTTCTTGAAACAGGTAGTATAGTGAAGGAACTTCAAGGACTTTCTGCACTGGAAGGCCAAAACAATTAAAGGTTTAATCACATCTCTGGTGGTTAAGGCTGGTAAAATCTCTCAGGCAATATGTGAGAACCATTTTATAGTTTTTGGTTATGTAGGCACTAGTTCAAATAATTATATTACTGGACTGCCTTGTAACATTTGGATAGCTCATTTCTCTGCTATCCATTACTGATGATGTAGACCACACTGTTTCCATAGAGATGATCTCTCTCTTTTATCTCTTGTCATATAATTCTCGATGCAACACATTAAATACTCTAACAGAGCAGAGGGGGAAATTTTTCTCTGACATCTACCCCGTTGCTTTGAACTTCAATATTGTTTATTCCCATGACAATGGTGATCCTTTTGATTCATGTTTTCAGAAAATCAGAGAATTGTGAGACAACAAGTATTGAAGGAGTTTCCCCTTTTAACTGGTCCATTGTTAAAGAGCTGGTGAACTGTAGTTTGTTGTTAGGATCATAGGTTTTAAGAAAGGACTTTAAAATTGTGGGTTTGAACTTTCTACTTAAATTCAGGGTGTGTGGGGGTTTGTTAGGGGTTAGGTTTCTTTTGTTTCTTCCTACCTATAGAATTTTCCCCATAAGTTGCTAAGAGGCACCGAGTCCTGGGCACTTACAGGTGCTTAAGAAAAAGAAGTGGCCCCGCTGAGTTGGAAGGAGGGCATCTGGTTGCATTTCTCTTATTCTGGGAAGTTTCTGTCCGAGGATCAGAGCTGCTGCTGCTGCTTGGGGAAAGGAAATCTCTGCCACCGCCATACCCCAGCCCGGAGCTTCTGCTGCTCCTGTGGGGTGAGCCTCTGCTCATCAGAGCAGACACTGAGCCTTGTTAACACCTGCCTCACTAAAAGAAGGACCTGTCACCATCCGCTCGTGTGCCCAGGATCCTGAGCTCGTTTTTCTGTCCTGCCCTGTTGGAGCCGGGCCGCCGCTGTCCCTCTGTCCCCGCCGCTTCTCCGGCTCTGCTCTGGGTCTTTGCTGTGCTGTAGCCCCACCCCCCCTGCCCTGCCGGGACCCCCCGCCCCTGCAGAGCTTCTGGTACATCTCCTCCAGCAGCCCGGGGTTCCTGCTCGTTCCTGCCCTTCCGCCTTGGTGCTCCTCTCTCAGGGTCCTGCCGGGGCACGGGGGTCAGGCTGCCCCGGGGTTTGTGAGGCAAAGCCTCTCCTCTGCCCCTTCCCATCCAGGCCGAGAAGGCCCTCAAGGTGTTCTTGGTTCTGATTGTTCTTAATGCCAGAGTTGTTGTTGTCTGTTTGCCTTGTTTCACATACTAGTAAAGAAGTGTTATCCCTATCCTCATATCTTTGCCTGAGAGCCCCTTTCATTTCAAAATTACAATAATTCGGAGAGAAGGGGTTTCCATTCTCCATTCCAAGGGAGGCTCCTGCCTTCCCTGGCAGACACGTGTCTTTCAGACCTAGACAGGGTTTCTTGATGGATTTCAGTTGTTGGACTTGTGGAGCTGCAGGACGGTGGGATTGGGAATTTTACAAAAGGGGCTGAACCTCTGTAACACTGGACATACATTGGTGTGATCTGCAGTGAATTGCTGTAATGCCACAGAGTACAGAGATTTGCGGAGTTAATGTGTGTATCAAATACGACAGAGTGTAATTACATGAAAATAACCCTTTCAGATCTGTAGAAAAGCAATTTCAAGGGCAAGTTATATCATATTAGAGACATTTTGTACCCCCTGGTGCAGTAATGAAAGGAAGCCTGCACTCCTGGTTTGTTTCAGTTTCTCGTGGTGTGCCTCTGATTCCTGGTAGACACAAATAGCTGGACAAAACTGGGACATTTTGGATGTCTGCCCTTACCTTGCCATGTTTATGAGGTTATTTACTGCTGAACAGAGACAAGAAAATCAATTGGTCATTTACCATGTGAGCAAAAGGACACATACTAGAGGTTCTTCTGGTCTGAAACAAATACAATAAATCTGTTCTCTAGCCTGTCATGCTTTATTTAGACATCCTCTCCATCACTGTTTTGTCAAAGTGAAGAAATCTGGTTTTCAACAATAAATGATTCCATTTTAGACAAACTTTGGCCTATGCTCAGTGGTTCTGCCTCTTTCAATACCAGTGTTAAGTTTTTCATTGATTAGCCAGGAAAGACCTTCAATGTTTAGGATAAGCAATCCTGCTTGTTGCTGAAAATTACAAGTGAAAACACAGAGTCTGGATTTGAAATCATGCAATATTTTTACTAACTCCCATATGTTCACTGAGATGCAGAGAAAAGACTGCAGCACACCCTGAACTGCTGTAAATTAGCATAGCAGTGTAGAGTTGAGTAGCTAATGATCTACTGCATTCTTCCTTGAACTGTTGGTAATATTTACGTGCCTTTTACCAATATTTCCTGCATGAAGAGTACATGCTCTCTCTTTCTTTAGAAAAACAGATATTGTCTTGCACTCCTTCTATTTGTTTTATTAGATGGGTTTGTTTCTACAAGTTTTGTTTCTACAAGGTACATACAGCAAGTGATAATTAATGTTCATGGTGTGAAATTGCAAACTCTCCTACACATCCAAGAAAAAGGGTGTGCTATATATCAAACTACAAAATTAAAGTTTTTTTTGAAGTGGACTCTGCCAGAGCAAATCCAACTATATTATTGGACTAAGACTTACGATACATTTTCAGCAGGATATCAGGTTACTGTAAAATGCATATTGCATGTATCTTTTATATACGTCATCTTTCAAATTCTGGTATCTTTTCTTAAAATCATGAATGAAAAATGGATATAGAAGCCTAAGCAGGGAAAAAAATATCACACACTTTTAAAAACCCCTGGTACCCTTATAATGTTCTGTTCTAAACCATCTGTGAAATTCAAAAGTTTTACTTTATATATTCAAATTGGTACATACAACAACTATTGCCTGCAGACTCAATTTTACTGTCCACTTCTCCCCACTTTATATAATTATGGACTTCTCTCAGGAACTCTCAGTTCATTATGTACTCACCTATCTAAAACACAACCTTTGAATTGGCTTAATTGCTTCAGTCAACCACATCTTAAAAATATCCTATTTGATTATCTCCATAACAGAAAATCTTATTTTCACTGTAAGACTGGAAATGCCAATCGAAATTGTATAAATTCTTTTGTGTATATCTGAAAAGAGGTTAACTGCTCAGAAGAAAATAATAATTTTTATTTTTTTCAGTTCATTGATTCAATCCACTAACTAGTCAGACATCAAAATGTCTTTCAAAATGTTCATTTTTAAATTACTACCTTTCCCTTGCTTCAGAGGAAAATATATTTCAGGATTAGATTAAAATGTGATCAAATAAATATATACTTTAAAACATTAAAAAGGTTGGTGTTTCTAAGGAATATGGGACTGATTGTAAAATTGAGTTGTTCTGTCTACCTTCAGCAGTTAATCAGCAATGGGAATAGCAACATAATATTGTTAGAATATTTATATTCAAAGAGGAAATGCCAGCCTCTCTAGATAAAAAGAGTGTAATCCAAATCTCTGCTTGCCAAAACTGCTATAAAATAGTGATGGAAATAGAGTGATGACAAAAACTCAAGTCATGGCAAGTCTCTTCAGGTTTCGGGTTTAAAAAGTGAAGTGAACTTAGGTCTCAGAAACAAATCCTAGGACTTTCCTACAAGGTGAAAAAGTACTGACATGCCAGGCCTTAGCTTTCCTGTCCTTATCAACCAAACAAATTAATGGTATTTCCTTCTTGTTGAGCTGTGTGTATTCTGGCTTTTTGCAGACCTGATTCAGGAGTTACAGAGGGAAGCTTTTTCTGTTTTGCTCTTGCTCTTAACCTGGCCTTTTCAAATGCTGTCCTGCAGATTCCTTAGAGCCAGACCATGATGTTATTTCTGGAGAGTGGCAAGCTTGGTTTCCCTTCCCCCATGCAAGTTCTTCCACATCTGGGTCAATGTAGCAGTTACAGTGCATTTCAGGACCCCAAAAACAGGGGCAATTTTCTTAAATAAGCTAGTGTTGCATTAGTCCCCTGAATATGTAAGGTGCAAGGTTTTGTGCCAGTATGCCTTTATTCTAATAAAATCATTTGCAAGGTCAGATCAGCTGTCCCATAATGATATGAGGGACCAAACATTCCTTGTTTCCTGGTTTTCTCCCTGTTCCTTTCTCCTATCTTTTTCATTAGGTTTTAATTGCCTGATTGACATCTGTTTCAAGGGGATTTACTGATAGCAATTAATGTCCAGAGATGAAGATTCTCATCTCAGTTTGGGTTTGTGGACTGCATTTAATTTGAAAAAGCCATTCTATTCTGGTTTAGCTGGCTGTCCTTTAGGACAATAGGTGAGGTTACCTGTTGTAAGCTGCAATGATTAGACCACAGTCCAGTTGCTGTATGTGCAGGCTGAAATAATTGCAGCTCTTGCAGAGCTATCCCCAGTTTTATAAAGGAGAAAAAGAGAGTTAGGGCGTAGGGAAGAGGAAGAGCTCCATTTTGGTTGTTTTTGAGGCTTAAGAATAGACAAATAAAAACCACTCTTAAAAGGAAGAGAACCAGGAGCGGCCTGAGTCATAGAAGGGAGGAAGGAATTTGTAAAAAGTGAGAACTGTTTAGTCACACTTTAATGGGCAAGGCATTGCAACAGATCCAAATCTGTGGAGCATAACTGAGAATCCAAGAGCAATATCATGTATTTGAAGTTGTTTGAGATTAGGTCTTGTCCACTCCCATGTAACTCATCAGTTACATTTTGTGACTGTTTCATTGGAATGGAATCCACGTCGTGCACTGTGAGAGAGCTTTGTGGAATCATGGCAGTGGAGATCTCATCAGAAAATTGGAAAATTGGCATTCAGATATGAATATGATAGAATGAAAATAATATCAGAATATCAGAGCAGTTTTCCCAGTCTAAACTAAAGTTTTAATACAGACACACCCATAAATAACTGTATTCAAGAAGAGTATATCTGACAAGTTTATTCAAAAATTTTGGTGAGACCTATTTTAGAGGAATGCAGTTGTGAAACTGAGTAATTTTTCCTATTTTTTAAATTGCTATCTGAAAGACCTTTTGCCTGAATCTATAATCATAGAAACATAATTTTTTAAACTGTGCTGTAAATACTTTTTTGAAATGTAACAAGAAAATATCCATTAATGTTAGCAATGCTACTTGAACCCTGTTAAGGCATCTTTGACACAAGGGTGTAGATGCAGCTTCAGGGCAAAATGATTCACATCTGCCTATATTATCATCTTGATTCATTTTTAATTTGTGTTTTATTTTATGATATTACACTACAGCTTAATCTAGGAGTTAATGGGTTATTACAAATCTGTTGAAATTCAGTAACAATTCAGTAAATTGTTTTCCCATTGTCATTTACCTTTGACTGTGCAGCCTTCTTGCTGGTAAAAAAATAATTGCTACTGTCTGAGTTTATGGATTTGGAGCCCCAGGTTATATTTTATTCCTTTTCTTGCTTTCTACCTCTTTTCTCCCTTGAAGTCTTCTGTTTTAACATTTAAACGTTATGCACTCCCATTGTTGAAGATCGAAGTGCTATATGGAAAATCCATTTCTTTTTCTTTGTTGCATGTAGTGTTCCTGTCAGTTCAGTTTAGTGTAACCTTAAAGAAGGGTTTGATTTCAGTGTGTGCTTGATTTCACATTGCCTGTCACTGATAACGAATGTGTCCACAGTGATCCAGAGCTGAGTGAATTTCTATGCTATTTCCTTCCTCAATCTCTTAGATATTAATCTATGATTATAGTTATTTTTCTCACTTTGTCCTCTGACCAGTATTCTCCTATAAATGAAATTAAAAACTGACAGCATTATATTAAAATGAAAACTTTTTATTTGATGTATTTTCCTGAAGTTTAGGATTCAAAAATTGTCACAGATTAAAAATGTTTTTCATAACATCAGATTCCTTATAGCCTCTGAATGTTTTTATTTTACCTGCATTACACTAGTTTGATCAGTTTTCTTTCCTGATGTGTTTTTAAGGTCTGTAATGCAACAAGTGCTATACCATATACCAAATGGGAAATCTGCAGTAATGTTTAGTTGTGGCACTTCCTCTTAGAAAAATGAGTGAGCGTAGAATGTATCGTTAATGTGTGCATAATTCAGTATGCAATATTTACAGTATCTTTAGTAAATACAGACTCTATTTTTTCCTGCCTTTGATTTTTTTTAGTTGCTTACATAAAGAGTAGTGTTATTAATTTGTTACCTTTAGTTTGACTATAATTACATTTTTAATAGCTTAGCCATCTTTTTTTAATGTTTTATGTTGTTGTGGAGATTCTTGTTTTCCCTCAGAGCTGTACATCCTACTGTCCTTAAGCAGATCTGTTCATCATTGCCGTTATGTGTTTATCCAATGACAATCATGGAAATACAGAATAATTAAGATTGGATAAGAGCTTGAAAATCATTGAGTTGAGGCATTAAGCAAACGCTGCCAATCCCAATACTAAACCATATATTTAATTGCCACACCTAACATGTCTCTTAAATACTTCCAGGGATGGTGACTCAAACACTTCCCTGAGCAGCCTGTTCCAGTGCTTGACAACCCTTTCTGTGAAGACATTTTTTCTGATATCCAGTTTAAACCTCCCCTGGTTGATGCCATTTTGCCTTATCCTGTAACTTATTGCTTGGGAGAAGAGAGCAACCTTCAACCAAGTGCTTTTCAGGTAGCTGTAGAAAGCAGTAAGGTCTCCCCAGAGCCTCCTTTTCTCCAGGCTAAACCACCACAGTCAAATCTGACCATTTACTGCAAGAATGCTTGGCAATCCAAAGGATCTGAAGTATCCAGGTGGCTCCTTCATTCTGATGACCAGACATGCAACTGTATGAAGTTGTATCAGACATTGTAAATATTATGTATTCCTGTTACTTCAAGTTGTTTGGCTGTTTCAAAAGCAGCTGAGGGTTCTCTTTCCATGTAAATTGATTATTGAAAATAAAAGCAAACCCAATCAACCAACCAACCAAAACCCAGCAAATCCAGTAGTTTACTAGAAAAGGGACTTACTTCAGAATTCCCAGCACTAAAATGATAGTCCAAGTTTCAGGTTATTTTCATGGTGGAGAATTGCTGGTTGATACTTTTGATGAACATGGGTTAAGCTTTCTTTTCTAGTAAGAATCTGTGTAGCGAGTGTACACTGATGATGTTACTGGTACTACCCAAGGTAATCAACAGCATCATTCAAATGTAAATTTTTGAAAATGATTAAATAAATATTCAAATGTATTTTCTTCACAAGCTCTTCCATGAATGTTACAGTGTCTCTTCTCTATATGCTTCCTGCATGTTCAGGGGATTAGGAATTTTAGTGGTCCTCAACTTTGTATTGAGCAGAAGATTACTATTCACCTTTAATTTTTAAGAAAAGTCACTGCAGCTCTCTGAAAATCTCCCAAATCCTACTTGGATTTAATGTAGTGAGCTAAGTAATATTATGAAACCGAAAATATTTATTTGTTCTTAAACCAGATTTTTACCTTAGGGTAATGCTGAATTTGTTGGCTTAAATCATTGTTAGAAATGGTCTGCACAAATTCAAACTGATGCTGTATGTGGGAGACAGCTGGTTGTCATGGTAACCGTAGTGCAGTTTTTAATTCCACTTGGTGAGTAATGCTAACACAATGTTGCTGAATAGACCATGGCTTAGCAAGTACAAGTATCTTGAATTCTCCATGTCAGTGTTGCACACTAAGGAAATGTTTTGTTCAGATATATATACTGCATCATTTTTGGCTTATTGCTTTCAGCAAAGATATTAAAAAAGTGTATCTAAAAAGCTAGAGGATATCAAAACTGTATGAAGAATATGCTTTTGGTGTGGCCCTCAAAGAGCCCCAACAAGATGATAAGATTAAGAGACAGACAGCAAGACACCTATGACCATTGAATATGATTTTATGTCACTGCATTTTTAATCTGCATCTATTGAAGAAATGCTGGAATATAAAAATTTAGGATGGCAGAAGAGCACAAAAGAGCCAATCTATTTGTTGTTGTTGTTGTTGTTTACTTGTGGAAGAAAATAGGACATTAACTGAAGTTATTCCATTTTCTTAAAGCTGAGACATTCACTTAATGCTGTGCTTAAGACCTTTGCTTTTCAGGTAATGTGTCCTATGTGAAAGAAACAAAAGACAGTGACTCTAGGTGTAGTTGGGGAAATAGGATCAAAATCCATTTTTTAGTTTGCTAATTGTTCTTTTCTAGACCCTTGTAATTACTATAAAAACACTTTTTCTTTATGCTAGATAATAGAGAAGAATGAGAATACAAATTTTAGTAGAGTCTGTGCCCTTGGCAGCAGTGTTTTCATTTCATTGTGGATATATAGAGCTTCCAGGTCTCAGAACTCCTGATGTTAAGAGTATTTCTCATTGCTGAGATAGACAATTTGGGACTCTGCCAGCTTTTAAAAAATACAGTGTCTTTCAGCTAATAATATTAGTTATTAATTTTGTACATGATGTTAGTCCTTGGCATGAGAGACTCAGCTTTTTTCTGTATTGATTTTTCCCCCCACCTTTTCCCACTTGAGCACATTTCTTTCAGATCCTTGCTCTAAATAATTAATTCATACTCTCAGGTACTCATGTCAGCATCTGGTATAGCAGTAGTAAAACTCCAGAAGTGCATGTGTAGGATTCACCAAAGTACTCCCATCCGATTTAATGCAGAAAGTAAAACTGGGAAGTCCAGAAGGAAAAGGTAGTGAAATGGTGAACATATTAAGTTTTTATGCTAGAGAATGAACGTTGCTACTGTCCAAAATAAAGGCATATGAGTTTAATAGGAGACTGGAAGTGATTCAGCAAGAATGATAACACACTTTAAAAAATCCATCAAATGTGGCAGTGGAAGTCCTTGAGAATCTCTGAATTATATACACTGTGGATGTGCCTGACTGGTAAAATAAAGTCCTCTAAAATAAAGGCCTCTGGTACAAATTTTTGAACACATTAAGTATACTGA
Organism: Pycnonotus jocosus; assembly: GCA_013400435.1. Lineage (NCBI taxonomy): Eukaryota > Metazoa > Chordata > Aves > Passeriformes > Pycnonotidae > Pycnonotus > Pycnonotus jocosus. Next base: position 134,662 of record VWYP01024813.1, on the reverse strand, counting down.
TGCCAGAGGAATTGACCTTTATGGAAAAAGATTAGAAAATCAGTAGAGCAAGAGGGAAGACTAAGAATATTCAAACTGCTGTGAATACTTGCAATACAACAATGTAAACCAATTCATTTTTCTGCTGATTGAATTGCAAATTTGCTGCTTATATAATTAATTTACAAGACTTTAAAAGTGAACACTTCATGGAATATACACCATTATTTTTAATGAATACGTTGCTATTGCTTTTTCAATATGCAGGCCCTGCAGCACTAATACTTGAAAACTTCTATTAATTCAAAAGCCACGAGCAAAACAAAAAGGCTGGGTTTTCCCATTCAGTCCTGTAGTACATTGAAAACTGAAAGGAGCTTTATATTTGGAAGAATATTTTTCTCTTTTGTTTGATCTAAGAAATGGAGAGAGAAGACTAGGCTGAGTTCTTAGTTATTACTATACAAGTCTCATCCCATGTAACTTTAGCTAGTTTAGCACCTATCTGAGCATTTGAAGGAATCTCTTATATCACAAATCTCTTGCATTATATTAGGAATCCTCATTCTCAACAGTCACTGAATGGGAATGAGGAGATTCTCCTCCTGGGCTTAGTTCAGACCTCACCTGGATTCCGTCACTGTATAAGAAGTATCAAGTGACCTTTGGTGTCTGAAATCCAAGGGACTCGCTTGACTGAGGGATAGAGTGCATACTGCCCCAGGAATATTACACCATCCTCACCCAATTTAAACTAGGCATTTTCAAGTGATGAGAGGTGACAAGTAATGATAATGTGTGCAATATTTTAAAGTCTTAATCAGGGAACATCATCACTATCAGCTGAGCTACAAAACTTGATTTGACTAGAGGATTAAGATTTTAATTCAGCCAGCTTTTAGAACTAAAATTAAAAAGACTATGTCAACTGATTATTTATGTGGTAACAAACAAAAAAATTGTACAGATTTTAGGTGCTTTCTAGCATCTGTAAAAGATTAATAAATAAGAGGTTTCTTCCAAACTTCTTAAACTAACAGGCGTATATAAAGTGATCAGTAGGTTGCTGATCTGGTCTGATGGAAGGTTCATTCAGAGTTCACTTCCATTGTGATTGGATTTGTATTTTACTGTGGATAATGCTGGCAAATATGTTTGATTTTCCCATAATTCTGTGAGAAAACTCTTAGAGAAACGTAGTAGAATCAATCAAGGCAGATAGTCCCTAATCTCTTATTAGAACACAAATGTGTCCAGATAAACTAGTGGTCTGTGAGGAGAACAAGGAGAGTACACATGATTCAGCTGGAGGTTAAAATGTTCTCCTTGGCTCTGGATGTTTTCTGGCTGAGCTAAAGGACCAACACCACAGATTTTCACGTGAGCTACAGATACAATGTACCTGTGGATGTATCAGCATGCATTGTACTTGGCCAGAACTGAATTTCAGAGGTGAAATTTTGACTAATATTTCATTGTCATACTGAGCTTAATATCTTGCATTTTGTGTCCACATATTACAATGCCTTATGTTTTGTACATCAGAATTCTGAAGATGTGTGTGAGACTTACAGAGCAGGGTATGATGTTCTGATGGGAGCTTTGGGGAGTAGCAGCTGCTGATAACTTCAGGCACTGGCAGTAGTGGAGTGTGTCTTCTTCATACTCAGCAACTCAGTTACAAGAATTCTCTGAAAATGTCACTTGCCATCACTGACACACATCCACTTTTGCTCCATGCAGCTCAAGGCCTTTGAGTACTTTCCTCCAAATGCAAATACGTCTGTGACACAGAGCCTCTCTCTTGCTGATGTAACTGCACTCACTTCACTTACTTTTTTTACATTTCTTTTTATGACACGTCCTTTCTGACTGTACTGATAAATTGGCTACATGGCTGAAACTCAGAAAGCAAATTATTGTTTTGGCAGGTTGGAAATAAAGATATATCCGTTTTACAAAATGGAAAAATTAATTTTGGGACAGGAGGGAAGAAATCATATTTGTTCCTCTTGAGGAAGCGTAATTTCTTGACTATTGTGAGGATGGAGAACTCATATCCTGCTACAGAGGGAAGGGAGGGGTGACTGTGTACAAAAAGGGCCTAAAGGAAAAGGCATCTTCTGCTTTCTTTTTCACATATTTAACTGTCTCTGTATAACAAAGCAAAGGAATGCAGTGATCTTGCATCTTCTAGAAATGTGTGCCTTGCCCAAGTTACAGCTTGCAAGAGTAATGCTGGGTCTGAATTGTTTAATGACTATAGGCAACAGACATCATTCTGGATGATAATATCCAACTGATTCAAAATCAGAATATTGAGTCATTTCATGGTCTGAAAATCCTAAAATTATTTTCAGCAGTTTCAGCTGTCCTCCAGTATCAGAGAGGGACAGTGTTCCAGTAGTCATCAAGCAGCAATGTCAGCATTTCATTGCAGTCATCTTTATGAAAAGGCAGCATCAGAAAGACATTTGGACTTCTGTATGTTATAGGCAATGTAGAAGCTCACTTTGCCTCAGGAAAATTATACCAATATATATATTTATGAATTATGAAAAATTTCTTTTTTTAAAAAATAATGTTTTTAAAAAACCTTTTTCACTAAATTCCCACTTATTTTACTAGATGGACTTTATATTTTTTTTTAGTTAAATGTGAATATCACATCAGTGAAATCAGAAGTCCTATCATCTTGTATAGTTAAATAATTGCAATGTTAAGTCATTGAATTCAGTTTTGAATTACTGTATTACCTAATGGTTGCATCACTCTCTACACATAAATGTATCTATACAAATCATCTAAGTCTTTAGAAAAATCATAATGTCTGTAATGGTATGTACTGCACTCAACTAAAATGTGTATGAATTTTGTTTAGTGCCAAGTAAATTTTCTCATGCATGGAAGCCACCATGTACCCCATCTCCTTTTAATCAAATTGTGCTTCTCCAACTTTAGAAATAACTTTGGTAACACTTTATGTCTGACTGTTGGGAAATATTCTCTTTGTTCTCATTCATAATATTTTGTTATAAATTATAATTACTAAGCTATGCAGAAATAGTGTTATGGGCCTACATTAAGACAATTCACCTAGTTAAAAAAATAAATTAGAAGATATCATGGCAAAAAAACCCCTTATGTATGCCAGTTAAGTCAGAATTCACATGATTCCTTGTTCTAAACTGGTAATATTTATGTGCAATTGAATTTGTTGGTCAATGAGCTGTAGAAGATATTTTGGTTAGTTAGGTATTCTGTATAATTATGATGTCCCTCCTAAGATCCGTGGAGATAACTTTGCAATTATGTAGATGAAAGTTCTACATAGACAGCTCATGAAATTTTTTCACTGTCCTTATATTTTAAAATTTTAGCAGTTTAGAAGTCCATCCCATCCTCTGAGTGCATCTGCAACAACTAAAGCCAGAGTATCAGTGTAATAAACCTGAATATTCTTATGATCCTTCCAGAAAAAATTCGTACATTTAACGCCTGAAGATTAATTGAGCTTCTAAATAAAAAGGAAAAATACTCCTTCATCACAGGCTATTTGAAGCAAAATGCAGCATTTCTAGAAGCCAATGCACCCCTGACAGGCCCAGTGAACCAAACTCCTGACAGGATGAGTTTTCCTGTAGAGTGCACTGCCAGAAGCCATCCTTTTTAAAAATGAAGCTGCAGTGAGTCTCTGTAGGTCCACAGCTCATAGTGTGAATGTTGGAGTGCATGTAAAATCCTTTAAGACTTCAGTGATCTTCCCCAAAACTCTAATAAATTCTAGTTGATAACTCAGAGGCCACCCTTAAGAACTCTTAAATTCCCAGGAAGGTGAATTTTATGCATTCTGTGGCATAATTTTTTGCAATATGGCAAGTCAGTTGTGGACCCTGAATTGAAGCAGTCGTGTAGTTCTGCCTGAAAAAGTTTGTTGCCTGCAGCTCTTACATGTGTCAAGCATGTTTTCAAAACACTTGTTTCTCAAAAAAATAATAATATAATTTTCATGCTTTTTTATCACACTTTTTTCCTACCATGTCTTTATAGGTTTTTTTAACTCTTTTCCTTCTTAGGTGAGATTTGTATAAGCTCTATTAGCTATATATTGGGGATGTAAGTAGAAAGTCCAAAAATTCTTTTTATCAGGAAATTCATGAGTTCTTAGAAGGAATTTTAAACACTTCTTGTAAAACAGAGAAATAAATCAAACCTTTCTAACTTCATTTTGTAATTCTGTTGTAGAGCTTTCAAATACTCTCTCAAGAGTAGATAATTTTCTGTGTCTATAATGCCTGAGAAGTATCCCACCCTCTCAGTTGCAAAGGCTAAGAAATATTTGCATATTTTAAGTCTGCATTTTTGCTCTTGGCTAATGTCCTATTTATCCTTGTGCTCATGCTGGCCATTTGCTTACATGACTTTCATTTGGCCAGGCTAACAAAGCTAATCTCCTTTATTCTTCACTTGTGAAAGAAATTACTCATCCTAAGGGTGACCCTAATAACCATCCTCTACATCCATTCTATTCTGGACTGACTTTTCCTCAGCCTAGTTCATCAAAATTGTGTATTATATTTCTGATTAGGCCTTTAAAATCAGAAATTTACATGGAAATGAGTCATCTTGTAGGTTCTGGATTGTATTTATCATCCTTTTTTAATTGTTAAACCATTGTGGCTCTGAGTCATCCTGTGATCAACCAGTGCTTTCACATCCTTGTCCTTTTGCTTTCCAAAGTGGCCTGTTTTATCAGCTTGTAATAGACAATCTCATTATAAATATGTAAAACATGATTTAGAACATTGTCTTAGATGACATTCCTCCTTGTTACAAGGTCATCAAATAAAAATTGGACGTCTTTAAGCTGATTTTCATGTGAACTTTGGATATATTCACTCCATCCTGTCTTCTCCTTTCAAAGTAAATAATTGTATTATCAATTGTAGCTTGTTCCTTACTCACCTGAAACTAATTGCTACTAGTTCTTTTTGTCTCAGAGGAAATCAGGTGAATTGTATTGCCGTGTCTGGAAAAATAGTTATTGAGAATTATCATTTGGGTCTGGCATTATTTACCTTTGATAATGATACTTTGTCTCTCTTCATGTTCTTTTTCTTTAAATTCTCCTTTTTTTATTTTTTTTGGTCACTTTTTCCTTCACAATACCTCATTAATAGGTCAGTTGTTGCTTGTAGATTTGCATATATTATCACTTTCTTAGAAAATTTGCAAGATGTTCAAATATGAAATATAAAATTCTAATGTGGAGACTTTTGGTTTTTACTTTTATTGGAAAAGGGCTACTGACAATCAGATTTCCAGACTATTTTACATTATCAGTTTCTCTAAAATTTCAGTGCTGTTTGCTGAATCTATTTCTATAGCATGACTCTAGAAAACCTTTTATTATTTATTACGGACAACTTCAAAAATTAAGATTTTTTTTTTGTATCTTTTGATGCAATTTGCATTAATTTCTTATTGATGCCACATTTCCACTACACATCAAACTGCCTTCTATGCCTGGCTAGTACAAAGATACCTTGGACTCCATACTTAGTTTTCCAGATATTGAGATGGATGTGCACTGCAGAGTTACTACATAATGACTTTATCACGTAATAATCCCAACACGTTTAGCAATTTTGTCTCAGTAGCCAGGTGATTTTATGTTGCATTTTTGGAAGCACTGCTTCATTTCATCCTGGGAATCTATATAAACTTTGCTTTTCACCTGCTAGTCATCCCTGGGCCTTTCCAGACTTGTGTTTAAACAGCTCTCTGGAAATTGCAGTTAAAGTATGACAAATTAGTAGCAGGATTATGTAGGTAAGTTAGCATGACTGGGGAACTCCTGCTTTCTTTGCTTGGTATCATCCCATTGAAAAATAAAACATACAATAGTGGTTTTTTAGCACCTGGCAAGTTGCTTGTCTTCTATAAGCATTTGCAAACTGGCATTGTTTTCATTATGTTTACAAAACATTTATTTGGTATTTTCCCATCTGGTCTAAATTTTGGGGGCTTTTTGTTGATACTTTTCATACCAGAAAAAGTGATCAGAACTCATGCGCAGACTACCTAAAGCCTCACACCACTGGGCCAAATGCCTGTCCTTATCTCATATATTTCGTGCTGAGGTAATTCCAAAGGAGTGTTGTTTAAATACCTACCAGGAGAGACAGCTGAAAAAACCCAATTGTGCCTCTCTTTATTTATGAACAACTAAACCTTTAACATAAACCACAAACTGAAATCTTCCATTGCTTCTAAGGATCTGCTGTCTTATTTGAGGGACTAAATAAAATTGGTTATACACATATAAATACTTTATTTGCTTGGTTTTATTATGATGACCACACTGTTAACTCCGTGCATATATAATAATATAACTATAACCTATAGAGCTTAGTTTCTGCTTTTTTTTTACTGTAACTTTGTATAGCTTGTGCCTATTTTGGCAGCACCCTTGTATCTTTAATAATTTAATATATGGTGTCTTGCATCTGATCTCTACACCATGTTATCAGATTCTTTGAAATCTGAAAACAGAGAAGCTGCTTTTCCAGTTCTTCTCCAGGTTTTAGGTGAGTTAATTTACTCTTTTTCTTTTCCCCTCCACACTTCCTTGACCTGTTGTTAAGGTGCTGGTTTTTAAGTCAAGGAAATTGCTGACTGGAAAAACATACTTTATGACTGTTCTGAAGAGTAAGAATTGGATGGTTTCCTATGAAATATATTTTATCTTAAACAGAAATACTGTGCCTGAACTCAAAAATCAATCTAGTACCAAGGCATAGACACGGAGTTAATGAAAATAGTTTGATTTTTGTCATTCCACAGTGGTTACCAAGTAGGGTTCTTGATAATGATTGTTTGATAGTGAGTATGATCTCTCAGTATTATGCTAAATTTTAAACAAGTAGAACACTGTAATGGGAAAGCAAAGCTTCAAGAGTAGATGGGAGCAGGTCTCTGAAAGGAATTATGAAAGTAGAAGGGCCAACATATCCCAGTCACCTAAGGCAAGAGGCTGTCTTTCCTAAACACTTAAAAACTCCTTGTAAATGCTAGCACTGATTATAAGGAATGGACTGCTACCAGAATAAAACTGCCTAGGGAACAAGTTCACTTTAAATCTTTCATTTTTCCCTGAAAACATTTTTAATAAGGGTCACACATGCATGAGTTGCAAGAATGCCAAGCATCTGTAGCTCTCAATATCCTGAGGACCATTTCCTCTTTAGAATGAGATTTTTCATCCAAGTTTAAAACTTTTAGAATACAGTTGGGTTTGTTGGTTCTGTTTTGGTGCCTCAGATGTTTTGAAAAATTACACACACAGACAAAAAGAAAAAAAAATCTAAAATGGAAACAAACTCCAAAACTTCAAAGGTACTTATAAAACTGTGCTGTCCAAATTATGGTTCAGAGTGTTTAAAACAACCTTTTATTCTAGTTTTTGGAAATTTGACCAGGTTCCAAGAAATCCTAGGAACCAGGCGTCCTAGGAGGCCTCCCAGAAAATCCTAAGAACTGGTTTAGAGCTGATAAGCCCTGTTTCCCTGGCTGCAGGTCACATAGCAGATTTTCAGATATCTGGGCAGATGACATGGAATACAATTTAGAGGATTTGAAATTTGCATCATTTTTATCATATTTATGTGGAAATGGGTGGATATCTGTGAATAGCTTTCATTTTGAAATACGGGCATTTTCCAGAAGAAAAATGCTCTTTGGAAGAATCTGCACTGTGTTCAGGATTCCCTTTTTCTAATCAATGCCAGTACAATCCAGTTAATAGGACTAAAAGCGAAATGGAGTCATGATGAGATTATTGACATTCTGTTTTGAAAACACTCACAGAATGTCTAAATCCTGACTGGTGAATTGCTGACACAAACTGTAAGCTTTTCCAGGAAAATATGAGATGCCAGTGCTGACCTGTCACTGTAAAACTGCAGCTCCTGTGGTGGTGGGTCTGTATTATTCTTTTTTCCTTTTCAGAGGTGCAGGCAGCTTTTTGCCACTAGCATGCTCAGAAATTTTAGTTTATATGTCATGTGGTGATATGGTGCCCAAATTAAAAAAAAATGAAATGAGATGATTTATGTGAATTTTGAAGCATCTGAGGCACAATAATTCCCTCAATACTTCATGTTGCTGTCATTGGTTTTAGTAATATGTGTTAGTATTGTATGTCATCTCTGAACTTTGGAGCATCTTACAGGGCAAAATAAATGCCACCATTTTTATCTCACTTAAGTGAGAGGGAAACTGAGGCAAGAGTGGGGGAACTGACTTGTACTTCACCTCACACAAGGTTAGCAGAATACAAGACTGAACCTTCAGTCAGGTTGCTCCATCCTCTACCACAATAATAGGAACTACCTCAATGCTCAGATCATCCCTCTCATGTGAATAATGAGTAATACTATTGAAAAGTCTCACACATCTTAGATGAAAACAATGTATTTATTCATATTTTTAAACAGCATTGTGAATGTGTGGGCCGTCTCACTGTGTGCATTTTTCATTAATATCCTACTACAGGATCTTGTTGGCAGGCTTGTCACTGTAGCAGACAGTTGGATGTTTAATTTTGAGGAATTTCTAAGTAAATATTTGATGTGCAGCAAGTAGTTTGACTTTATGTGTACATTTGTCCAGTTAAGGAAAACCCTGTCCCTTTGCCCTTCACTCCACCAGACTGCCTGCACGCAAAAAATGTGAAATAACAGGTAGTATAAGTCGGGAGTATTCACAATAAAATTGTACTCCAGGAAGTGACTGTAGGCAATTATTTAGTGAAGTTAATTAAATAGTTTGTGTTATGGGTATTCATATTCATTTTGAGCAGACAGCAAGGGGAAAATGCTCTCCTGAAGTCTGATCAGGAGAGCGTTTTCTGTAAATGTGTCTTTTTGTCAAGGAAATAATTTGATGTTGCTGCATGTTTGAGATTTGCTCAGTCAGCCCGAGTGGTGCAACCAGTCCACACTAATTCCATTTTTGGGCTGTGTGCAGCTTTTCTTCCCTGCATTCGACCTTGCCCCTGTGATGTGAAGCTGCAATGTGTGGGAAAGGTTGGGGCACCGTGGTCAGGTTCCTCCCTCCCTGCTGAAGGGTCTCTGTGGGCAGGGAGGTGAGGAGGGGTGGATGGGGTGGCTGCAGCCTGGTCCTGCCCCAGCTCCCTGAGCTTCAGCTGGGAGCAGCTTCTGCTCCACACCAGTCCCACAGGCCAGCTCTGTCTACACCATCATGTTTTCCTATTAGTATCAGTAAATCCCAATGGAGAAGCAATTGGAGAACCACAATAAATTAGATGATTTCCCCTCTTAGCAAAAGTGCTATAAACCTGTTGTTTTCTCTGGTTTGTGTAGGGCTGCTTTTGTCAAGTCATAGCACATTGCTGCTTAACCCACTGCCTTTAGCTGTTGGTTTCATTATCATAAGCTTATTCATATGCTTCTAGCTTTCTCTTTTTGTGTATAATGAGTAATTAGTGTAATTTAGTATGTCATCATTGTCACTTTTCCCAGCACAGAATAATAATAAAAAAATCCAGTATAAATGTAAAGTTAATCACACTGTAACCTCTCATACACTTCTGTACATCTTCACGTAAGTCCTCCACAGTGATCTGGGGTTTGTTAAATAAAACTTTTTTATAAGTCTGTGCATACTTTTTGATAGTACTTTTGAGGCCAAAATGGTATCATCAGAGGTTCAGCATATGCAGATACTTGGGATATCATAGAGTAAAATATGTCTTTTTCAGAAGCATGAGATAAAGCCAATTATAACAGTTTTAGTGAATTAGACAGTGGGAACAACTAAGGATGAGTGCTTGATGTTTAGCTCAGTTAATACCAATTAAAGCCTTCATAATAATTTAAAATTCTAATGTAGAAATGTTCTGTTGCTATTTGCTCTTTTTTTCCTGAGTGCTTTTAGTGAGCAGCATCGCCTAGATTGAATACTTACTTTAAAAAGGATGGTTTTGCCTTTTTACTGTTAAAACCTGAAAACCTTCCTAAAATATATAAGGGTATAAGTAAAATGGTGTACAGAAGTCTTTATCTCTTTATTTAAGCATCCAAATGACATCACAGACTACTCGTGCCTTTCTTCCATATTTATTGTGTGGTCACTAGAAGCTTCTCATTTTAGTTTGCTGATCTCTGTTACACCTTTTATCTCTCACATGTGTATTTCTCCTAGCACATCGATGTCTATTAACATCATGTTTGTTTATATGGTTGTGAAGATCATTGTTTTACTTCTGAAATAGGTAGTGCACATGTGCTATGAGCAAACTGTGGTAATCTATGTAAATTATGTGCACAGAGCCACTCTGCCCTTGGGGGAAATGCAAATTAGAACATTTTGTAGTTTGTTTGTTTTTAAATACATACACTTTTCACATCAAGGCTCAGGACAGACTCCCTGTTTATTTTCCCATTGCTCATCATTTGTTATTCCTTATAAATATCTCAGTCTTTAATGATTAGTTTGCTACTTTGGCAGGAAAAAAAATGCTTGATGAGTGAAGTCCTCAGAATACAATGTTTGGAGTATTTTATAGCTCTGCTGTAAGGGATTTATCTGCTTGTAAAAGGGTATAGAACACACGACTCAAAGCCATTATAGTGATCTGACAGACTTCATTCATTTTCTCCCAGTGTTGTCTCAGTTTTTTCTTTTACATTAGCGTTTGTAATATTTTTTAATCCTGCATGACTAAAACATAGTTAACTGATTTTCCTTGTATGAAGCAAGGAAAAACATATTCTTTAACTGTGTTGTTTACTGCACTTGCAGTTCTCTGCAGATGTAATTTGTTTTAATAATAAAATTATTTTTATACTCTTTAAGTACCCTTTCGGAGAAATGTTTTAATGTAAGTTGTCTGATTCTATTTTAAGTGAAGGAGAAAACCTGGTAGAGGTTGTCTCTTTAAATCAGATCTGCAGTGTTGATGGACCCTCTAGCAGGCACGGTAAGAACCATTCTCACCTCTGCAGCAGGGAGCTTGACCATATAGACTCTCACATTCAATCAAAACGTTTTCCCTTTTAATATGCACTGTACCAATCCTATTCCCATGGTTACAGCCTGTGCTTCTTTGGTTGCTTCCAGTCTGTTGGAAAAGGAAGGCAGCATACATTTCTTGTACAGGAGTTTAAAACATCATGAAAGCAACCCTGTTGTGATTTGCATTTTAAATGTTTCTCTTTTTTTCTCGTTGTACAGAATGCTGTAGCAGTAGCTTCAGTTCATTTGCCACAGTCTGTCTTCTCTCAGTCTTCAGCCTGGCAATCTGTTGATAACTCCACTTGCAAGCTACAGTTTATTGTCTTTCGGAATGGAAAACTCTTTCCTAGCACAGGAAACTCATCAAATCTCGCAGATGATGGGAAACGTAGGACGGTTGCCACGCCAGCTGTTTTTGCTAAAATAGGTGAGAAGCTGTTATGCATTATTTTCTTTAATCTAAAAGCCACGGTATACTTGCTTGTGTAGAGAATAGAGGGGCAGAGTGTGCAGTGTGCTGAGAGGCTGGAAACAGTCTCTGTCCTTAGTACAATGTTTGCAATTGTTCCTGTCTGCATGATTTTATTCAGATTGTACTGCAAATAAAGAAATGCCCTTGCACTACGATTAAAATGCAAATTCTGGGCTACTGTTTGTTGACTGTGTGGTTACAGATGCTTGCATGCTTGCTTCTTAAAGCTCTCGGACGGAACCTTGTTTTACTCTTTACAATTGCAGTGTTAATGTCCTAGACACTAGTAAAAATAAGGCTTTTGGAGGGGGAGTAGTGCCCTGTTGCATGTATCAATACTCAGCAGGATAGTTTCTGATATGAAGGATGTAAAGCAGGTGTTGTTAAAGACTTCTGTCTAAATAACATACATTGTATGTGCTAGTGAGTCATTATTTTGATTAATTACTCACCCATGCAATTTTTTAATTTTGTCCGATACTCAATAGTGCTCTCATTTCTATTAGCATTTTTAAATGTTTGAATGTGACTTTCAAAGTGCAGAATTGTCTCAGCTATTAATCATGCCACGAAACTGAGCCGTTTCTGCAGTTACATGGGCAATAGTGTAATACTAGTCGTAACTGAAGAATCTGAAACAATAAAAAAGGTCTCTTTTGTGAGGAATGATTAGATCATTTTGACACAATATGTGATTGAAATGCTCAGATTTATTTATACCATTGCAAACTTCTCCGATGTGAGCACTACCTTTGGTTTTGATCATTAAGGTTTTATGTCCACTGGCTTTTTTCCCCGTGGTTTAGTGAATCTGATCTCTTTACAGAGCATTCGTCACTAAAGGGTTTTCCACTCCGTCTCTCTGATTCAGTTTGTTCCTTTTGCAGATGGGTGCAGTTTTGGAAACCTCACCAGCCCTCTTACTATAGGATTGAGGCACTTTGCACGGGGTATAGACCCCATTGCAGCCTTCTGGGATTTTGACCTTCTAGATGGACATGGAGGCTGGTGGGGAGAAGGGTGCCACATAATTAGTTCTGCAGGCAATATTACCACCATTCAGAGTACACACTTCAGTAACTTTGCAGTGCTAATGGTAAGTATATGACTTAGCAAATATACCTATTTTTTTTGTGTCTCTTTTTTGCCATACATTAATGTTCTTTTTACATACATCTGTTTCATTCTGACTTGTCAGTAGCTGACCACCTGGGTTTTTATAATGTTTAGTATAAAACAGTCTAAAAGAAAGTAAGTTACTTAACTGCTAGTAAGTGAATGAACCTGGTGGTCAGTTTTAATATCCTGAGACAGGCCTAATCAGAAATGACATTAACTTCAGTCTTATAAATGAAAGTTCCATTGAGGAATGATTAGTACGGAATGGTTATAAATTATAGGACAGGGTTTAAAAATGTATACTCCTGTGTGCTTTTACATCAGCACATCTCAGAGGCTGGTCTGCTTTTGTTCCTGCCCTGCACTGTGTTGATCATACTAATTAGTTGCAGGCATACCGCAATGTTGAATCATTTAATAAATGGAGAGGAATAACATCTTCTGCTCTTTTAAGTACGGACAGAGCTGTCCTTGTTGATTCTGTAGGAGTTCTGGTTTGTGTGCCAATGCCGGTAGCCTACTTATGAAATTGCTGTTTGTGAAGAAAAATATTCCTGTGCAGTGCTAACACATCAGCTGCTTTGCTCTGTTCTCAGTCACACTTACAGTTCCCATTGCAGTTATTTAACTAACCTGTTTAATAGAAAGTTACCTTCATGAAAGCAAGAATATTATGCATACAATAATGAACGGCTATTACTCAGGGACTAAAGGAAAGTGAAGAAGAAACTGAAAGGTTTCTTTAGAAAGTGTTTGCACCCTTAAAAATATTTGTTATAAACCAGTTGTAAAAATATTAGACATGTGTCCTATTAACACTAGATTGCTCTTAAATGCTGATGCATGATTGCACTGTAGATGCTGCTTGTGTACATTACAGAAATGTTTATAGTTGAGTAAATAATGCATTGTGTGTGTGTGTAAGGGACAGCAAACACAGGCGACAGGAATTGCGAGGACGTGTGCAGAGAATACCAATCTGCTGCTGTCAGATGGAGCCCAGATGGCAGCCAATCATAGCACAAAGCCGTGGTGCCCACGAGTTAAATGCAGATATTATCGTCCACTTCCTAAGAACTGATTTCCCTGAGACTTAGTTGAACATTTTTTCACCCATCATAGAACTGTTCAGAATTTAAGAGCTGTTCCTGAGATTTGATGACATCAAATGTACCTCATTTTCTACAGCTCCTGTGAGTTCCCTTTTCCCCCAGCCTCTTGTTTCCCAGAATATGAATCATAATTTTGCTTTGAGGATGTTTTTCTAAATTAACTGAAGAAAGCACCTGTTGACTTTGCAGGTGCCACACCCAAAATGGCTTCCTCCTTCTTCAACTGCTTGAGTTCAGCCTGTTGTTCTTAAACTTTTAGTAGTTATTAAATGTTAATTAACTATTTGCAAGAAACCAATTCCAAAGTTTCTTTTTGTTTGGAAAGTTGAATACTGGCACAAGGGCTGCAGTTAATTTTTGGTTTGTAAAGCCCATTTATCTCTGATAAGATGTAGGAGATGGGCTTTTCTACAGCTGTAAAGGCAACTGAGGCACTTATTACTGGAGCTTTTGTATCTGGTATGTAATTCTGCTTTAGGCTTTGTGTTTGGTTATGAGAATTTGACTTTGCTTTATTTCATTTGTGCATCTTCCAATTTTATCTGTGCAAGACAAGAAACTAGAATCTTAGACTCACCCTTGCTTTGCAATTTCTATGGTAGCAAACAATAGGATGTGTTTTTTAGCTCATGTTTCACAGTAACTTTTAAGGAAAAGGATGACAAGTAATTTTAAAACATACATGTATAAATGTGCACACGCACAAATTCGTTTTCCAACCAGAATCTTTCCAAAGAGATAATGGAAATTTTTTGTAGCTTCATTATGCCCAAACATTTTCATTCAAGTATTATTTCTTAATCACTGTTTTGTGACATAAAGTCAAGGATTATTTTATTTGATAGAAACTATGCTTTTCTGAGAAGTTCAACTCTCATACCAGAAATGACAAATACTTTATTGTTCTGCATGGTTATTATTTTATAAAATGAACAGTATAAAGTGCCTATGTGCATCTTGTGCATCTTAATAATTCATATCTAAATGCCTAATATATTTCAAAATACCGAAAAAACCATCAACAAATTCAAAATACCTGACATATGGTGTGTAGCTAATGAAATTAGCAACAATATCATGATACATGTCATTAATCTGTAATTCTCTAATCTGTTAAACAACAAAAATTCTTAATTGATTATTATGGTTTGGGGTAATTGCAGAAAACTGATATAGTATCTGTAAAGTGAAAAGCAGCACTAAAGCTTTACATTACCATCAGAATTGTGTACATCCTGCTGTAGATTAAGTTCAAACAAGCCTCAGTCAATCCAATTGTCCATTTTATAGTTAGTACAGCACATATTCTGATTTGTCACCTTTTTAAATAGTAAGACAAGGTTTCCTGAGGCGCTGTTATAGAAGTTGTTTATGCCTGTGTAACGTAAAAGGGTTAAAGTAAAGGTTTTGTAGAGTCCTTTTTTTAGAAAGGCAGCAATCAAGGATTTATCAACTACGATTGATAATTAATAAGCATGAGCGTACTTCAAGTGAGAGGAGTCATGTAGAGCCATTTGATTTCTCTCTGTGACGGTTGTTCAAGTGATGTCAGTGAGAGAGAAAGTATAGTTTGGAGGTTGGGTTGGAAAGGAGGTGCAGGCTCCTTCCATCACGTGGCCTCACGCTTTCGCTTTGCTCTGGGTTGGGCTGGCAAATAAAAGTAAAATAATAGAGTCAGACATAATAAAGCATTGTTTTTCTGATCATCTTTTGAGTAGTATGTCCTAGAGGTGAGAGTAAAATACTGTGAACTACCTCCCACATTTTATTCCTGCCTTTTACTTTATGTACTGTGTGTTTAGACCAGTTCTCTGTTTTATCTTTTCTTCTGTTACCTATAGGATAAGAGAGTTTGTTACACTCTAGTTTCTTCTGGAGGTGTCCAAAGCCCTCTAGGGTCCTGAACTCTGCAATATGATTTTCTGTTTTAGAGTAAAATCATGAATTTATATACTTTGAAGCTTTGTTATATTTAATGATAAGTATTTGATTCTTAACTACTGTGTATTTATGCTCTTGTGTGAACAGAGTTGTATATCAGTATTTTAATTTTTCAGGATGACATGTGTATATGTTATGACCAATCCAGAGACCTCTATATCTGAGTAATAACTCTTCAGGAGATGACAAAAGTATCCAATAGCAGCAATGAATTTCAAAATTTGCTAAATATATTTTGGCATACATTGTCCTCTGTTTTTCCTTTCATTTTTCTTAGAACACAATAGGAATTCAATAGTGATGGATATTACTGTAATTGCATATAGCATTTCCTTTCCCCCCTTAGACTGCTTTGTCAATAGTAATTTCCTCAAATTTGCCAAATAAACACAAATAAAATTCTTAAATCTAAGTATGATACTTCCCAATTAACATAAAATGGATTAATAAATATTCTTAGCACTCCTAATTGTAATCCTAAAAGTAGGTTAAATCCACACAAAATCATGAGCAGCTCCTTTCCTGTTCTGTCACAATTTGCAATATTATTCCAACCAACATAGGTGTGGGGTTTGTTGGATTTTTGGGTTTGGTTTGTGTACATAAGGAATAATTATGTACAAAAGTAGCATGCATTCAGTGGATGCTTATATGAGTTAATTAGTGCTGAAAAGACTAAGCTGACAAAACCAGAGCACATTTGAAACTGTTCTGGAAACAAACCTTGGAAAACCGTGCAAATGAGAAACTGAGAAGAGGTAGGATACGGGGAATGGATCACAGTAAGAGTTAGGACATTCTTCTCTTGTTGTTTTGCAAGCATTCCCCCAATCTCTGAAGTCTTTCCAATATGCTATGAAAAAAGCTACTTTTTCAACATTTTCATTGTTGCTAGAGACAATTGCAGAATTTCTTCAGCCTGCTCATGAAGTTCAGTTCTGAAAACAGAATTCTAAACTTCCATCTTTCAGGTCTTCTCCAAATTAAGCAGCCTGTCTAAGCCTTTTGAGAAATTAATTCATGAGTTGGGGAAGTATTACAGAGATGTCATTTAGAAGGTTGGCATAATTACAGTATTTGACATTTTCCCCATAGAGAACACAGGGTTTTCTCATAACAGGCTGTGGAAACATTGTTCTATACTTTGAAAAATCAGGCTGCCTGTAACAAGAGATTCAAGAATGAACATTTCAAGTCTTTTTTCATGTTTAAACACCAAGTTTAAACACCTACAGGATAGACCTTAGCAGAGTTTATGCACCAAAGATTGTAAAAGTGATCCAGAAAATTTATCTGCTATATGTAAAATTAACATTTGTTGTAGTGGGAACTGCAAAATTACCTAGAATTAGATTCCTCTGCACTTGTGTAAATGTTTCCCAGTGTGAAGAGCCTGCAAGGAGGCACATGCTCTTCACTTCAGTCCTCAGCTGGCATGAACTGCTCACTGCTCATGTGATGCTCATTCTCATCAGAGAATGCTTAGCCCATATGGACAGTATTGAGTCCAGCCCCCAGAAAAGGCTGCTTTTTAAAGAATATTCCTGACTGTCATTCTTTTGCACAAAGCCCTGGAATTAGAGTACTTTTAAGAGCGAGATCTGCTTTTTATTTCTTTTTCCTTCCATGTACATTTTATTGAATTGCATTTAATAATATGAAATATTTGCTCTATAAAAGCATAAACTGGCTTGGTATTGGGCTCAAAAATCCAGACTTGTCTCCTCCAAAAGGCAATGATTTTATCACAAATCAGGTCTCTGGCTCAAGCTCTTTCTGTTTGTTTTCCTTTCTGTTGGCTTAATGGATCTTGCATTCATCCTGGTACCACTTCAGCCAGCAGGTAAATGGATCCAGATTGTAAAGCTCAGTAAAATATGCCAGCTCTTGGAAGACAGATGGAAATTAAAGGCCTGGAATCCAGGCTTTGGGACATTTTATTGTCTTGGTGGGTTCTACTGGGCTCCTTTCAATTCAGCAATGTCATTCTTGTGCTGAAGTACCCAAAACTGGACACTGCAGTTGAGATTTGGGCTCATTAGTGGTGAATAGGAGGGAATAATCATTTCCCTCCCTCTGCTGTGTGCAGTCTTGGTAATGTGGCCCAATATGGGATTCACCTCATGTGCCACAAGTGCTCACCACTGTCTTGGTTTGTTTCACACCATCTAAGAAGGTTGAATGAATGACAGTTCCTCATTAGACAACAACTAAGATGCCTTGTAGTTGTAGACACCAGTTTGTAATGGTCAAAGTCTTGTAAGTATTAATTTTCCTGGGATAATTCCTGTGATTTTTCAATATCATCATGATTTGAGTCCCCTCTAGGAAATAAAATCAAATTTAACCTTTTAAAATGTAACATACAATGCTGCTTTCCGTACAGCATTTAAAAAATGCTTCTCTTCTGCATGTTGTCTTTCCCAGAAGATTACTCGAGGGAAGTTGATAGATCAATAAGGTTTAATTATCATCAGAGACCAGACAAGATACATCTGTTATATACCTATAATGAAATCAGTTTTCAATATACAAAACTTTTAAAAAGGTAATTCTACTTTGGCATGAATGCATTTTCATACTCAAAATTTTAACATTTATTTACTGTAAAAGATTAGAAAAGAGATAAAACTTGTATTTAAAAATGGAATTAGCTTTAACATGCTGATTGTTCTTCATTCTTCTGCAGGCAAAATGGTTGTATTCCTGTAGGACACATGGCATTTGCTTTTATACTGATGATCAAACATAGGGAGAGGTTGAACCTTGCATTTACACTATTAAAACTAGTTCTTTAGTACACAGTGATGGTACTCAAGTAAAATTGCTTTCATTTTTTGCTACATAAATGTGTAGCTTCACTGTGCTTCGTTTTTCACAACTTCAGCTTTTCACAGTGATATCCAACTTACTTATTTCTTTAAATAACTGTACTGTTACTACTGCATAGTTACAGTTACACATTTCTGAATGCAGAGAAATTAAATGTGTACCTAAAATTATGCCAAAGTGTACTATTAGTATATGAAAATATAATTACATCAGTAAGAGCTAGTAGTAAATGTTTTATCATTTTCTGCAGAATATTTCTGTTTAAACTGTCCAGTTGTTTGCATTACTACTCATAGTATGAGCTAAAATTGTACTGAACATTCCTGGTAAATACTCATTCATCTACCTCAAGAGACTTACTCTATAAAAGAATTAATGGGAAGATGATGCAAATAAAAACATGGGAGAAAAAGATGATCAGGGTGAAAAAGGGTGTTTGACTGGATATTCAGAGACAGTTCTGAACCAACAGATTTTTAAAGAATTATATGATAGTTATGAAGCCATGGTATCCTGACTGTTTATTCATGCACACTGAAAGAAAACAAAAATGAGAAAGCCTTAAGAGCTCAGGTCTGTCATGTTAAAAACCAGCACATCAAAAGACAGAGTTCTTTTCCTCCTCTTTCCCATTTGTGATTGAGGGACGAGTGGCAAAAAGTGACACCTCTGGATGAGACAGCAAAAGCTGAGTTCCTCCATGGGAAATGACTCCACCTCTTGCTCTGGGTCTTGGTGAACTGGGCAGGGCAGAGAGAAAACTTGTGTGAGGGACACGAGTGACAGTGCAGGTTTAACTGAGGTGTAACATGGAAGCTGAGGAAGTACCTGAAGAGAAATGGGATGTGAGAACATATAGTTGGCACTTGGTTCATAAGTTATTTTTTCATTTTGATGGTCCTTTTTATACATGTTGTGAGCTGCTCTGTTTAGAACTGACATTCATATGCACCTGGAGAAACTGGTACAATCAATCTTACAAACTTTAAAGCTAATAATGAAGAGCAGTAATAACTACTAGGGCATCAGTTACTTGTGAGGATCATTTTAGAGGGTAAACTAAATTCTCCCAATTTAGTAATTGCATATACTCATGAACATTATCTGCTTGTACGTGGACAAGTTCATATTCATAAATAATGGTGCTAGAAATCAGCTCTCTGCATGCAAATGCAATTAAACAGAGGTATTAGCATTACAGTCCCAGTTTCCTAAGGGGAGATTTCACCTCTGGTACATAATGCATTGAATCTTCTTCTAAAGGAACCTAAAACTGACAAATAAAAAAAAAAAGTCTTCTAAATGTTTGCCAATATTTTAAATGTTAGAGTTTGCTGGATTGTCAGATTTGGTACTATTTCAGATTTTAACTTTTTCTGCTGGGATATATATTCATTTTTATGTGCAGAGTTAGTCTCACTGCACAGGGGAACTGGCATGAGGATAACATTGTGTTTGCACTCAGGTGATAGGTTGTGTGTATAATTTTTAGTACTTGTGTGCAGAAATGTAGTGCCACAAGCAAATGTGGCTTAATGCATTACAGGAAATGCTTTAATTTAGATTGTCTGAAGACATTCTGTTTTATGTAATGGGCTCCTTTGCTTTCCATCCATCACACCTCCAGATTTAGCTCTCCTAAATGTGTAATTTAGAACGGGAATTAGATAAGGTTAATTTTACAAAGATGTAGATAGTTCTTCATTATGTTTTTCATGAAGAATTGTGTCACTAGGCACTAACATGTCCAAAAGGAGCACATGGATCTTTACTCTGCTGTTAATATTGCTGTCCAAGTTACTTTTGAATTATTATAGGGAGTAGAGTATTTCCAACTAAGTGTGAAGGTCACTGGGTTACAGGAATTTTTATCAACTGGTAATCATATTTGAGTCAGTCAATAATTTGGGTGTATTCTCATGATGTTTTTTTTCTTTGAGTGGTTCTTCTGCAGCCATTTAGAGACTGATTGGAAATTTTCTGCTTAATATCTTAGTAGAATACGCTCAGAAAGTTCATGTTATCAGAAGGACCAGATACTGCTAATGCCGAGAAAATGTAATATTCTCTGTATTTTTCAGACCTTTTTTTTTTTTTTTTT
>VWYP01024813.1:27342-114050 GCA_013400435.1 Pycnonotus jocosus | reverse complement strand
TTTTTGACCTTTTTTTTTTTTTTTTTTTTTTTTTAATTAGGATATGTCTGGTTGCACAGAAAAGGTTAATTTCTGTCTTGGAAACTATATGCAGATGAGGAAGAAGCAGTCTGTTATTGCAAATTCATGAACTGTATCTACATTAAAAGTTTATTTTCTTTTTTTCCTGCTCTTGAAAGGGAACAGCTAGAAATGACAGGACATATTGGAATGAAGTCTCAGTTTCACACATGCCTAACAATGTTAAATCATTTTGCTCTTTCCACAGGATTTTAAGACAGTGCTGTCTTTCCCCCAGTACCCAGGGGAGTTTCTGCACCCTGTGGTTTATGCATGTACTGCAGTTATGTTGTTGTGCCTGTTTGCTTCCATTATCACCTACATTGTCCATCACAGGTAAGAATTCCATTTTAAGCACGTATTAAATGGTCAGCATGACACTGAGGCACTTGAATTTTTATAACCCTTACTTTAAAGATAAATTAAAATTATTTGAATTACTGTTGGGTAATAATGGCAGCAATGTGATTTACACCAGAGAAATCAAAACAAAGTTTGTCAACCTTTGTTAAGCTGTTCCTGGGCTTTCCTGACACACATGTTTCATTTTTCTGCACGCTTTTCCTAACATTTCTAACTCAACATTTGCATATAAAACTATGAACACTATCAAATTGCCTTCTGGCAAATTCCAGTTGAGCAGCACTTTGGTCAGCTACACTTGCCATATTGGCTTTTGGGACCAAGTTTAGTTGTAAGACTGGTAGCTATCACTGGATAAAAGAAACTTTCTTAGTCTTCTAAATTCTGGGTTAAGAAAACTTGTGTTTCCTCTGACATAAAAAATTTATATAAATGCCATTTTAACTACATACTTCTGGTTAAAAACCATTAGCAATTTAAAAGAGTAGGAATGTATTGTGCTGTAGAAACTGCTAAATATTAATTACATGAAGTTAATGCAATGTCTTCTGATCTTCAGCTTCCATTTAATCCTTTAGAGATGTCTTGTTAAAGTTCTGTATACGTGAAGCTATGCAATAAGCCTTTTGCTTTCAGTACTCTACTTTAAATGCTTGATTTGGTGGAGGAAACTTTAAATCAGTGAACTTTTATGACTTTTTTACCATTTATTTTACCTTTTTATCATTTATTTCAATGTTGTATAGGTCAGACTCTGTCCTATGGGTGAATTGTTACCTAAGTATTCAAGAATCTGAGAATTTTATTCTATCAAATTCAGTATTTTTTTCCCAAATAGTAATTTTCATAATAAGTAGGTTGGGGTTTTAGTTTTAAAATGTGATTTTTTTTTTCAACAGCACAATCCGAATAAGCAGAAAAGGATGGCACATGCTTCTCAACTTTTGTTTCCATACTGCTCTTACATTTGCTGTTTTTGCTGGTGGAATCAATCGCATTAAATATCCAATTATATGTCAAGCTGTAAGTATCTGTCTAAGTGAATCTTACTAATAGAATTGAAGCTTGCAAATGAGTTTTTAACATAATATTGGCAGTTCTCCTTCTTCTCTTGTATTGTTTCTGGATCCTAAGTTTTTCAAAATAAACGGTTATAAGCATATCTTTCAAAGGCCAGCATTGGGAATGTTCAGTGTTTGGTTGTCACATGAGTTTCTCTAAGAGGGTGATCAATGCATTAACTTCTCTGAGGCTCAGATTGCCTCGTTCTTGTTGGGTTTCTTTTTAGGAAAAGCCTTAAAAATCTTGATATTTCTCTGCTGTACTGGATAGTTGAAAATCATGAATCCAGAATACTTCTGTTCTTCCTGCATTTTGGACTGAATGTGTGAGATTAAAGTTATCGCTTCACTTTTGTGGCACTGAGGGTGGCCCTGGCTTCACTGGATGATCCCTAAGGAGACACAGCAGACCAGCGTACTTGTGATTCATGGAGCCTTTTTTGCACTGCTGGACTGTTTCACATCTCTTGCCACACCATTTTTGGGGCAATAGTGTGGTGAGATGCATAGGCAGGGCTGGATTCAGCTGCTCTGAATATTTAGGCTGAGTCTGTCCAATGTGTAAAGAGTCATTTCAGTCATCTTCTGTAATGTCTGGTGAGGGCTTGTTGCAGTTTGTTTGCCTTGAATATTTCTTCCTCTCAGATTTTGTAGAAGTGCACCAGGTCTCATGAATGTTTTTGGTATTTTCTTGTAGTAAAGCACTTTGTTTGGCCAACATTCTCCTGGATTTTTTTGCCTGTCACTAATCCAGTTCTTCTGATTGGCTTGAATGGGTGTAAATAGCAAGAGTCAGGAGCCAACAGCAGAGTCACTGCAAAGCTTGCATAATTAGTGTAAGAGTTATTATCACTCCAGTATTCAGTGAAGTGCTTTGGAAGCCTTTTGTGAATCCTTGTGCATGACCATCAGTAAAGAGCACATGTGGATCTGTAAGCACTGGGACATTCTACATGTGAAGTTTACCTAAGTGTATTACATGATACTCATTTAAATAACACAGTTGTCCACTAGATTATTTTCAGAGAAATATCTCACAATGTCTAGTGTATTTTGTTGTAATTAATTTGTAAGTTCTAGCAAATTGAAATATCACTTACCATTGTCTTTGTCTGCAGTTTGCAAGTGATAGTAGCAGATTAGTTTGTAGGGCAGCCGTGGCCATGTAATTACATGGTCACAAATGACCATCTGTTGTTTCAGTCGTTGTCTGATTATTTACTTTGCAGCTTGCATGGTAGCAACGTGGTATTAACAGCTGTAATGAAAAATTGATTGAGATAAATGTGTTATTAATAGCCTTTTATAAGTAGTACATAAACTACAGGGGTGTCTTAATAAAGTGCATTATCAGTGGCATCTGTCTCTTGCTATGGGATAGGGCCAGATCCTGAGCTGCTGAGAAATGTGCACACTTAGAGAGACTGAATTGAACCATCCCTGTATGTCTGCTAACCAGTTTCATAAAGTTATTTATTTACCTGATAATATGCAACATCAACAGACAATATCATCAGTAGTTACAATATAGGAAAGATACAAGTGACACAAGACAAGGACTGTCCTCTATTTCCTGATGTAATTAGACAGGACTAATGGATGAAATAGTCCAAACAATTTAAGACAAGGCTCCAATAGCTGGTAATAGAAGCTGAAAAACCGCTCACTTTGAGGACATCATACCCAGCCACAGATCCTTTCTTGCTTTCTGACAGCAAGGTTCTCAAAATTCTGAGTGCTTGTGTCCTGTAATAACCCTGAGACAATTACTCTGTGATTTCATATCCAACATGCCAAAGCCCTGATATTGGGGCTTAAAATATATTTGTGAAAGTGTTACTGCTTCAAGCAGCACTAAAATATTAGTTATACCACAGGTGTAACACCATCAGTTGCCATTCCACAGGTATCCTTCATTCTGCTAAAATTCAAAGCACAGTGCTTGTGCTAAATTCGCTAAAATTCAACCTGCAGCAATGCAATTTTCACTTTTTATTTCCCAAGTGCATAGGGAAAGATTCCAAGTGCAAGTATTTTTTGTCCTAGTCACTGAAATGTTGTATAAAAGCCAGTCAACCACTACCTTTCCTATTGTAATTATCCCTAAAACTTTCACAAAAAATTCACTGCAGCATACTTATCAATGTGAAATAATAGACTAAGTTAATTTTTATCATTCAAATTTAACTAAAAAGGGTGGTTCTAAATTAGCTTCATTTGGATCACCTTCTGTCTCTAAATGAGTAGTTACAGGTTAGTTTTAAACATCAGGAATTAATGCCATGGAAATGGGCTCATTTTCTGTGATAGCTGGAAGAACCTTCAAATCCCCTTCAAGGCGAAACAGTCACACAAAAAAGTCTTTTCAGAAATGGTCAGACATTCTGTTTTATGTGTAAGCTAAGAATCTAAAATTCCATTTTAAACCTGCATATCTATTTCAGAGAGGATTTTGTATAGACCTTTCACTTGCATATGTGCTTCTGCAGTCTTTATGATTTAGAAAAACCCTGATGTTAGAGTACTGGTCTGGAAGAGTTGATTGCATCTTTGCACATTTCCTGAGTGAATGAATCTACAGATTCTTTAGATTACCCTTGAATCTTATTCTGGGTGTCACTGCATGTTGGCTGTTGTAGAATCCAGACTCTGGAGTTTACTGGCAAAGTCTTTCATGCCAGTCAGAGGTTGTCTAAGGAGCAGCAGGGATAAATCAGTGGCAGTACATTACCAGAAAGATGCTTGAGCCAGCCAGGGAGCCCTTCCATCTCCCAGTTAGGGCCTCAGATCAGTTTTCTTCAAAAGGCAGAAGGAAGCTCACTCCTTTAATGTAAAGAATGACAGAGAAGGAGGCATAACTCCCCATGTGTGGGAGGCATCAGTTCTGTGCTCTCAAAGATTCCTGTTTTGTGGCTCCTACTCTAGAGGAAAGCATGATAGCCATGAGGTTATAGATGCTAGGGGATGAAATCATCAGTTAAAATGTTGAAGCATGGAGAATGGACTTCTGGGCCAAGATTCAGAGGCAGAAAAATTACGGAGAGAGACAGAATTTATTTTTTTATTGCATGATCACTCCAATCACATCTCCAGGAACCTCCACATGGTTTATAAAAGCTTCCATGCACACTTTGGCAAGGCTCAGATCTTCCTTCTGCCTGAAGAATGTCGTATGTGAAGCAGCTTGTGAATTTGTTTCTGTAAGGCAGCGAATCTTCAGAGAGAGGCAAAGACCATTCCATACTAGCCAGCAGCCTACAAGTTCAACTCAGAAAGTTCAACTTCTTGCTCTAAATTTTCTACCTGTGAAGGGAGCATGGGGGTTTGCTAATGCTAAATGTTTAAAGATCATGAAATATTCACATCCAGTGGTGTTAGTGACTGCAGAGAAATTCCTGAATCTCTTCATCTCACAGAAGAGAATCATTTTCATTGCAGGATTAATAGTTTAATCAAAATGGCCATGCATATCTGTGTCCTTCTTTAAATAGAACTGAATTAAGAAGTACAGTCTTATCTGAAATATGATTACAATTAGAAAAAAAAAGAAATTAAATTAAAAATTTGGGGACAACAAAGAAAATTGTGTGCAACTAAAAGCTGATCAAGAAACCTTTTTGTGCCAAAATGCTTTGCATAAATGTGTATTCTGGTCATTACCATGGTAACTGCATCATGTGGAACTTAACTTATCTCTAGGGTACTGAAATTTATTGAAGGAGCACAAACAGACAGCATCTTCTTACTGACGAAAAGTATAATCTTCTATTCAAAAGGCTACTGCTTATTCCCAAAGATAAGAGTTCTAAGAACACAGGACGTATAAAAACTTAGGTACAATGCTGTTTTCAATGCATATATCCTGGCAGTTTTTTCTGTACCATTTGGCCTGTGAGTGAAAAACTTTCTTAAAAATAGAGGTCATCACTTCAATATTTCCAACCATAATCCTTTATTCTGTGTGGAAAACTCAACCCTTTCCATACAATTTTATGTGAAATACAAAATTTCTGCTAATAGTGAAAATAGTTTTAATTTATCACTTTAGTATTTAATTTGTATATAGTTTTTGGCCTCTGAAGCTTTACAGAGGTAGAAATCCAGTAACAAGATACACACAGGTCAATTTGTACCCAGGACCTTTTCATTCATAACCTCAAGTTCATATTTGCTAAGAGAGTCAAGAAAGAGTTCACTGAACAAAGCCACCTTGGTCTTTCTGTGGAGCCTCATCCTTCCCTCCCATGGGAGGAGCTGCTGTCTCATGTGTTTCTCCCATAGGGCCCAGGTGTCTTCCTGGCTTGGGAGAGTTAGAAAGAGGTGATCCCACTGGAGAGGACAAAGCAACTTGCAGTCACAACCCCTAAGCACAACAGTGAGGAAGATGCATCTCTGTGCCATAACTCATGTCAGTGGGGAGACAAGAGCAAAAGCCAGCACTTTGAAGCACTGAATTTTCAATGTGAAGTGCAACAAGCATTTCTTTACTAATTATTAGTGGACTACTAATAGCAAAAATTCTAGAATTTAGTGTAACAGCTCAGTGCACCTTCCAAATTGCACACTGCTGCTGTGTCATGTCAAATCTGTTAGTCATAAGGAGGTCTTGCATTTTCGGGATAAGTCCTTGCTTCCTTCAAGCAAGAAATGCAGGTGGTTGGGGGTTTGGATTTTTTGGTTTGGTTTTTTGTTTGTTTTGTTGGGGGTTTTTTTCTGAGAGAGAGATTAGGATCATTAAAGAGTTAGTACAGAAGATGATAACATTTTTGCTTCTTCCATGTTTGTTCAATTTCTCCACATATCAGAAGTAACTCAGTTGCTGAAACATGACTGCACTGTGAAAACAGCAGTGTGATGCAGGTGTGGCATAGCTGTGATGTTTTCAGTCAATTCAGCTGCCTCCTTGAAAGTTCAATAAAATTTTTTTGTTGTACTTATTTTTTAGGTCTTATATTCATTTAAGTGTCTGATTATTTCTGTCTAATATGGTCATGTATGTTTTCAAAATTTCACATGTAGGTGCTTTTTGACATGGAATTCATTTCAACTGTTCTATTATTGCACATACTTGTGTGGAAAACAGAACATAGAGCAACAGGGCTGTGCTGAAATGAAAAAGAGGTTAGGAGCTAAATATCTAGATTTTTTCCAGTTCTTTCTCAGTATTTCTGCCTCCTTTTTCTTCCCCCTTTTGCCCTCCTTCCTCCCCTCCCTGCTCCTGGTCCCTACAGAAACTCTGCAAGCTGCCTGCAGCCAGGTCCAGACAGCACCAGTCCCTGAACTGGCAGCGTCTGCCAGCTCATAATACACATTTGTCTCATTCTCTTATTTCTGCTCCTTTTACCTCAAGAAACAGCAGTGATGAAGGCTTTGTCCTTCCTTGTCCAATGTGACAGACAAGTACCAGAGAAAAGAGGGTTTTCTGTTGGATATTTGCTGCTATCTTCAAGTTTTGAGCTATAATACTAAATATAAACAAAATGCATGGATTTTTTTTCTTTACTCATCAATTATTTTGTTTTAAGTGGAGCAAAAATGAACAGTGGTTCAAATAAATCATTATAATAGATTTGTGTTAGCTTTTTTCAGCAATTCTCTGTATTCCTTAAACATTTATGTTCTTTCCAATTATAGCAATATTTTACTTGTCACTGCAAAATGTCAGGTTATTGCTTCAAAGGTAACCTCATTTTATATAATCAGATGCAGACTTAGCTGATGTAATAAAGCACTGGAGATTGGATAAAATTCCAATTACTGCTTCCATAGTAATGAATAACAATTACTAACATAACAAAGATGTTAGCATTTTAGAGGTGTTTGTACTTTGTTTTCCTTTTGATGGTAAACATACCAGTTTCTTGCAGACAAGGTGATAATAACACTATTAGAGTTTATAATTCATTTTAAGAGGGGATGCCAAGAGCTGTCATTTATTTTTAAAATTCTGTAACCAAGTTTATAATTTTCTTAAAATATATCTGAAAATAATCTGGATTTATCAGTGCAAAGAGTATTGATGCTATTGCCAGAAGTCAGCCTTGTCTGTGTATAGCAGAGAGGGAACTACAGCAGGATATTCCTGAAAAGTTAAAGGAAATAGCATAATAGCAAGCAAAAATGCTGGCCTCTCATTAAATTTTAAATTGCATTCTCATGATAGGCTAACAAAGAGTGCAACACAAACTAAGAGTCACATGACTTTAAATCCAGCTGTAAAATGTTTTCATTAAACAGGTTGTTAGAAAACAAGTGTTTTTATCTCTCTAACATAAACATAGCTAACATAGCTTCTGGTATTACAGATAATAAATACTATCTATGGTAGATTAAATAACTGGTTTTAAGTGCAGCTGTTACATGCATTTATAACTTCAATTAAAAAATCTGCTTGCTTGTGCCCTTATGAAGTAAGATTCTTGTAAAAATTTGTTTTACTGATCTATTTGGTTATTTAATTGTTCGCTTTTTTTTTTAGGTTGGCATAGTACTGCATTATTCTACACTCTCTACTATGCTATGGATTGGAGTAACTGCCAGGAATATTTATAAGCAAGTCACGAAAAAACCTCAGCCATGCCAAAACAGTGACCAACCTTCTTATCCAAAGCAGCCACTACTCAGGTATGGAGTATTAGTTATACTATTTTTTAATGTCTTCCTGGAACATATCAGTTATAAACAAACTCTCACTCTTATTTCTGTATTCTTTACTTTTTACAGACTATAAATAGCATCTATAAATAATTGAGCCACTTAGGTGTGTACAAAAATCTGAGTATTTATTGTATGCTGATAGTTTACTCAGGAGATGGAAATATTCAGAGCTGGTGCTGGCTAAGTTCAGATACCTTTATCTGAACAGGAAGAATTGAAATGTTTCTGTTGGTTTCTTATGGAGGGAAAAAGATCCCCAAAATGAGAAACTGTCTTGATTCCGAGCCTTATTTAATCACCAGAAACTGTGCTGACCCTTTATCTCTTCTGCTGTACTTCTTGCCCACACTTGTATTGAAAGCCTCATAAGCTGATAGCAGCCCTCCTCCTTCCCCATCAGAGATGTAATGCTGTTACAGGAGCGACTGGAAGTCTGCACTTCCTATCAGCTCTCGCCAGAGCAGACTCACAAATGTGTCTCTGAAGGCATCACAGGTGTAAGACAGTAGGAGTTCTTGCCAGATGCCTCTGAGATGCTGAAACTCCAAGCCAAAATAGTCAGTCTGCTCAAGAAAAAAAAAAAAAAATTGAAGTCTGGCAAAACTTTACCACAAAACCAGGATTTCCAGCCAAAGGCATGGGAAGATTAATTCATCTTTTTTGATCTTAGCTATCAAAAAAATACGTATTAGCCAAAGTTATGTTTATTGTCCTTATACAGATTTTGGAGAGAGAGAGAAAACTTCCAGGGAGCAATTCCTCCTGTCCACCTTGGATGTTTGTGTGAGGACAGGGTGAATTGCCTTATGGAGGTTCCTCTCTTTTCCCACAGGTCATGGGCAAGGAGCAAGGCTGAATGGTCAGTTTAGCCTAAAGACCTCCGTTTTACAGTGGAGGTCTGGATATATGAATTCTACTTCTTGTGTCTTTTCTGTGAAAAATCCACAGTGTATTCTTTTAAACAGATGTGGATTATTTTATTTTAAACACAAAGTTTTTAGCAAGTAGCATTTATAGATGACTGTGTGATGTTGTCACAACTTGTTAAAAGTCTGTAGGAAGATGAATTGAGGTTTTCTGTCTGATTCTGCAGAGTCAAACTTTTACTAACATGATTTTAGTTAGAAAACTAGCTAGTTTTCTTCTTTTTAAAACACTATATTTCCAGGGATGAAACTGATTAAAGTTAACATAGAATGTGTATTGTGATGAGAAGGAGTGCCATATTGATCCTTAGCTTTGTTAGGTGTAAGCTAGAGGACAGTCTTTCATTGAGAGTGCCTGACTTTGCTAATCCATGATTTACTACACCATTCTTCAGAGATGAGATTTTCACTCCTTCAGTTGCCAGCTCATGGCAAAATGAATAATTGCCAATTTTCAAATGCTGCAGTGTGACTATTAAGGTAGAAAATTGTTACAAGTTACATAGACCCAGCATAGTGTATGTTCTTCAAATTCAAATCTTGTTTGAGCTGGAAAACAATAGACAGTCAGGTTACAAGAAAGATTACTCTAATTAGAATCTTTGTTGTACCAGTCATGTTGAGGTTTCCAGACAGTGAAAATAAATAGTAGCTATTTTAAGTTTAGCAATAGAAATGATAAACCACCTTCTAGCTGTAAGAGAACATGGGTATAATTGTTTAATAGCTAAGTAAAATTATTCTAAGCTATTTTTCTCACACAGGGCACCATGTATCTTAGAGACACAGGCACTGAAATATCTAATAGTTTCACAATGGTTAGCACTAGATTCAAAATAGTAAGGATCAGTTTCACTTCATGTAGAAAACAGGCATATTATATATAAAATTAAGAATCACTTTAAGCAAGAAAATGCTAAACTTATAATTAGTAGTTGTTTGTTCTTCTAGAACGATAATGATAATTTTGGGGGGCATTTTACCTTTCTTGATTTTAATAACATTAAAGTCGGAATTATTCTTTGTTTTTATTTCCGTAAAATCCATTTAGGATGCTTACATTTCAATGCAGTCATTTATGAGAAATGTTTAAACTAGTCACTGTTCTCGTGTCTGTGAGCCAATGCCAGCCTTTATACATATTGTTCCTCACGTACTTAAGGGAAAACATCTGAGTTTGGGTGAGGGGGTGTTAATTTGTCTCCATTTGACATCAGTAGATAGCTAAATAGTATAAAGTTAATTCAAATGGAGATGGAGTTAGGCTTTTTTCTGAGTCAGGACTGACAGTGAAAGGAAGCAAATGATACAGTCTACAAGACACTTTTAAACAAGATGTGGTTTTTCAGTGATCCTTCTCTGTAGACTTAGTTTTGTTGAATACAAATACATGAATGTGTTTGGCAAGAACTCTACACTTGGCTGTTGTCCTTCAGTCTTTTTGGTAATGGTTGTATTTGATGGACAGTGTTTCCTGTTCACATGTGAATGGTTTTGTATGCCTTATGTATGCACTTGCTGCATAGGACATAAGGGTGTCTTTTGTGAGTCAGTAAGTGGGATCTTATGCCAAAAATCAGTACATAAATCTATCATGTTGCATTTACCAAGAAATCATAAAAATTGTCTCCACATTTGTTTCACAAAGCTTGGTCCATTCTAAAAAAATAGCTGAAATAGTGAAAATAGATACCAGAATGTCTAAAAGGAGACCTTACCTGTTGCTTCTAAGAGTTGCTTGGTTTCTCTGCTTGCTCTTTGAATATTCGTTTGCAGAAGCAAGACAAATGAGATGCCCTTGATCTTTTTCTCCTACTTTTCTTTGAGCTGTAGCAATAAGTACCCTATTGGGTAAAGCTGTGATTCTTTAAAAGTTTTCTCTCTTCTAGATAGAGTGATCAAAATTGAAACATTTTTGCAGTCTAATTTTACTTCATGGCAATACTATTTTAAATATTGCCTCTTTTTATATGTTAATCATGTATTATGAGATAAATTATGTACATTGTACATTACAGAGTATATATATTGTGTTATATATATTATTCATGAAATATATATTATCTGTTAATTACAGAGTTAAACCCCTGAGGGCCTATCACTTTGATGACTGGAACCAACTGTAACAATTTTGGCGTTTTTCTCTAAATGTGCCTGGATGCTAATGAGGTGGATCAAATTAATGCATCATTGAGTTTTGTGTATTGAAATTCTGAACCTTAGCACTTCAACAGATAATGAAATTACTTCCTGTAAAATATACTCTCTGGTATTCTTAATAGAAATAAATAATTCTATCTGTTCATCCTCTGTGGACATTTGTTAAACCTGGCAGAGTTTAGCTTCTGACTCATCTCAAGGCAGATTTTGCCAGCAAAGGCAAAGGGGCATGCAAGATTCAGCTATTACTGTAATGTACAAAACTTCTTATCAGCCCAAGCTGAGGCACAGGTAGTGTTGGTTTTTGTGCCTACTCTGTGCATGCATTTTTCATGCAATACTCTGCTGGCATACAGATTAGACAGAAGTATAGACCAGCAGAAAATACTTCTGAAAGGTATTCTGTTAAAATAATTTCTTTCTGGAGTGACAGAAAAAAAAATCCGATTACTTTCATTTTTAATAAGATAACTGGTGAGCACAATAGCATTCTAAACATTTCAAATAAAATATAAATAAGCTGCCTGCTGGGCCAGAGATTGGTGATAAGGAGACAGATAATTAAGTTTTATCTCAAGGTTAGGTACAAATATATCTCCTAATGTTCTCCTACCTCTTTTAGTCAATGAATGTCTTGCAAGATAACTAATATGGCAGTCTTCAGATTACAGAGTCCAATATCCCATATCTGTCATGAAAAAATATCAATGTGCATAAATAAGGTTGCAGAAGCAACAGCAAAATGGATAACAGTTGATGTCACTGTCTCTGTTGAACTTCATCTTATTTTTATGTAACATATTTTGATAAGCTTTTTAAAATATTCTTTCTAAAATTGCAGGGCTGTTAGGAAATGAACCTCACACAATGCTTTAGAAAAATTGTATATCTAGCTGTAGTAGCAATTGCAGAATGGATTGTGCCCTTTGCTTTGTATTCAAAGTAGTTGTACTATGGGTAAAAAATCATAACTGAGGCAAATTGAAATGGTTTTGAGCAGCACATGCAGACTACCTACAGTCAATACCACTGGCTTCAATTCCCTTCTCTTACTTTATTATTTCTTCTCTTATTTTATTATTCAACCTTAAATAATTTTAAGAGTTAAGAATATTTTTTAGAATGAGAAAGCTGGTTGCCTATTTCATATATTTTGAAATGTCTTAACTGTCCTTTAAACCTGCAGACAGAGCAGACCTAGGAGTACAGTAGTGGAGAATGGGAATAGTTTGGTCAAACTGTACCAATCTGCTCATGGATGTTTACACACAGATGTGTGTGTGGGTGTCTGCTCTTCTATATGAGGTTGTATATGGGCAAGTTTCTGCACATCATACATACACTTCCAGAGTACAGAGCTGTGTCTTGAAAGCAGCAACAAAAGGAGTCTTCCTAGTGAGCTGTGTGTGTGGTGTAGAGGTGACTGACAACCTACACCCTGAGCTCCTGCAAGAGCTCACTTGCATCAGTGCTGCACTTGCATCCTCCCCCTCTCCTTGGAAATGTGGCAGCAGTTCATTCCCAAGCTCATTATTTCTCTCAGCTACCTAAACATTAATCAGTAGCACCCAGCTAAACAGTAGCTAAGTGTCTTTGAGACACTGAATTATGCTAAATCCTTTCACTGCAAAAAGGAAAAACCACACTAAACTTTCAAATACAAGAAAATCCTCTCCTTC
Source organism: Pycnonotus jocosus (assembly GCA_013400435.1). Lineage (NCBI taxonomy): Eukaryota > Metazoa > Chordata > Aves > Passeriformes > Pycnonotidae > Pycnonotus > Pycnonotus jocosus. Next base: position 101,144 of record VWYP01024813.1, on the reverse strand, counting down.
TGTTATTGCTGACTAGTCCTGTGATGAGGCTCTTGCCTTACAGTGAAGGGATTTCACAGACTTGCATGATACCACAGGGTCATGGCATCCACTTAGAGCTTTGTTCACAGTGTTAACTCTGCTTGTCTCAGGATGAAAGTTTAGCTGCTTGATCTGAATTCTGACAAGCTGGAAACCAACACGTGGGCACAAATGGATCTATTGCTGTATTTACCTGACTGCTGGTTCTGAGAGAGCCTGGCAGGAAGTGTTGTGACTCCCAGCACAAATGGATTATATGGAATTTTTTACCGAATAAGTTGCCAATAAAGCAGGCTGTGTCTTGAATTTGAGTTGCACACAGTGATGCTCATTATGTCATTAGAAATTGTCACGTGATATTTTTGCACCATAATGGATATACTGAAAACATTCCAGTTATAAAGACTGAAGACTTCTTATATTTAGTTTTTAAAGAATGGATATGTCCAGAAAAAAACACTGGAATAAAAAAAAGCCAATGGTTTCTAATATTCCTGAGGCTGAAGGGGTCTTCAGAAAATGATCTTTGTTAACGTCCCCTATCATTTGTAACAAGTTTGCTACGATATATTGCAGCATGATAGCAGTGTAATGGGGGATCAACATTTGACTATGATAAGAAATACTTTATTAAACATCAGCTTTGGCAAATATGCTGTTTTTTGTCCATGCCCTTTTCTGAATCTTCAGACTGAATCATATGAAGCGACTTAATTTATATTCTGACAGACAGAGACATTACTTGTCCCCTTGACACCAGCAGCTCTGAAATGCTGTTAAGTTCTAGTGCATTTTTCATTAATGCTGGCTCTCATGAATTCATGTCTTCTAGTATGAAGCAGTGATTGAGAGAGAGAGAGAGAGAAAGAGGTCAGATGAAAAGTATCATTTGCGATCCGTTGTTTTCTTCTTCGTGATATGCTCTTAAATATTAATTCATGGAGTTCTGGTCCATGAAAGCCCATCCTTTCTTCCCAGAGACAACATATCAGACTCCCTCTATGAAGTATAAATTTAAACCTGATTATCCCAAGGGATCACCTGTCTTTTTCTTAAAAATTCTCTATGGTTTGCGTATGTTGAATTAAATGGGAAGTGCCACAGGGCAGAATTCTCAGGAGCCTGGAGGAGATCTCTGTAGTTGACTCTTTACTATTAGCATAGACCCAATTGTGTCATTGCAGAGTAAGTGAAAATGATGTCTCCCTGCAAGTAAGGTTTTCACCAGCTGGATGAACCATGGCACGGTGAACCAACAGTCCCTCTGAAAATCTTCTCCAGGAAGCTGGCTATAATTTAAGTACTTGATTATATCCTTTGCTTAGAGGACAGAGTATTTTGATGTGAACAGGGTCAGTCATCAGGAAGTTTATCTCACCTTTCTGATAATATAATCAACATTTCTTATTTTAGATATGGGAAGTCAAGACTAGAAATATATATTATTAAATAAGTTTAAAATTGTGCTGTAAATTTTTGCAATCCTCATGTGTTCACAAGGCTGCTTATCACCTCCATACTGTAAGTTCCTAAGAAGAACAAAGTGTGTAACAGCTGTTTTTATCAAATGGCTTGGGTTGGGAGGGACCTTAAGGGTAATCTACTGATATTTCTTAAGTACTTTCTGCAAAACACTATTCCCATGTTTCTTGTTTCAATATTTGTCATATTTCCCAGGAAGGAGAAAGGCCACATTGCTGAAATAGCTTTTCTAATTTTTTTGCATTTGATAAAAATGGAATGTAAGAAAAGTCATGTTTCCCTTCCAGCTATGGTGTTCATTTTATTCACCAAAGTAAGGCTTATATTCACAACATCAAAATAGATTATTACATTGTTATATTGGATATTAAAATATAAGGATAACAGCCTTTTCAAAGTTTTAGTTTGATTTAATCATAGAGCTAATATTTTGAACAATTGTACATTATTTCTGAAGACAATTTTAATAACTGTCATTCAAAGATGACACAATACAAGTAATACAATAGTACCAACAGAAATCTTATCAGCCCATCAACTTTGGCAAATTCTCAAAAAACAAACCAACTAAAAACCCCAAACCAACCAAAATCAACCAAAAAACCTCAGTCAAACAAAAGGAATTAAAATCCTGGAAGGACCCTTAGCCAGAACAAGCAGAACAGTTCTGCACCTTGAGGTATAAAAACTAGAGATAATGAAAAAGAAAAGCTTAAAAGCAAAACAGGAAGTTTAAGTCTGTATATCACAAATTAAAGGGAGAGACAGGATTGCAGAACCCAAAGGTACTTGGAATTTGGTTTGATACTTCAGGGACATACTGATGCTATGTGCTATTTAACATGATCACTCTTAAATGCTGATATATGTTCAGATGGAGTCAAGGATGTAACTGAAAGGTCTGCAGTGGAAAAGGGTATAAAATTGTGATAAGGGAAACATTTTCGTTAACTCTTTTTACTGAATTTCAGCTTGAAGGTAATTTTATTTCCATCAGACAGGGATAAAATTATCTTTGGTCAAAGACAACGTTTAGTTCAGGTTTGGATTAATCGTTATACACAGGAAAATTTCCAGTAAAATGAAAATATTAAAATATTATGGAAGTCCACAGTAGCAAAATATTGTCATTGGTATCTTGAGAAAGTTGCTGCACTTTGCATAGGCCGTAAATAAATATTAATTGCTGACAGCATTGGATTGGCAGGATACGGTGTTACGGCATGGAGGTATTTTCCTGCCAACTCTTAATCAAACAGAAGAAGTGATTAGAACTTTTCTTCTCCAGCCTTCAGTGTGAGCAGTTGAATTGTGGAGTCACTAACAGCAAGATGGTAACAGAGGCACCTGCTTTGCTTGTAGTTCCACTTCATCTGGCTAATGAATCAAAATTCCAGAAGTTCATTCTGATGGAAGAGTTGGCAATACTATTTTTCAAAACTGACCTGAATGCACTACCAAATGCTTTAAGTGAATGATACCCAGAGGATAGGATCCTCATTGATGTGAACTTAGTTCAAGAGCATGTCAAAATCAAAGTAGAGAAAGGATTTTGTTGCTGTCACAATTTCATTAGCTAAGGTACAGGCAAGGTACCCACGATACTGACAATTTTCAGAGTAGAAATACAATAATATCAAATCTTTAAGAGATGTTGAGGTAGAAGGTGAAGTTCTATCCTCTTTTTTTAAAGAACAGTGTCTGAGCTACTTAGAATAGATGAAAAGAAATGAGTTATGATTATTGCAAAAGGAATGTATGTCAGCTTACTACTTGTAAAGAAGATATTAAACAGCATAACAAGTCACTTAGATTCATTCAAATGAAGCTCTCTCCAATGCTACAGCTATTGACAAACAGCCAGAAAAAGAAAGTGACCACACCTGAGTTATACCTGGGCATTTAATGAAGAATTGATGGGCTTGGGATAGAAATTTTAACTACATGAGTTATGGCATTTGCAAGCTTTCAAAACTTTGAGCTTCCTGAAAACTTAAAATGAATTCTATGATATTTTCAGCTTTGGAAGACTTGAACTGCAACATGCTGATCTGCAGAACTGTATATTAGATTGAATTTTCAGCTGCTTTTATCCTGAGTTCACATCTAGGTATTTCCTGGAAATTCGGAATTCTTGTCACACTATCCTTGCCTCAGTAGCTTCTAGCATTTGAGCTACTCATATACATAATTGTAGAGGGTAAGTTAGAGGGTGGGTAAGCTTGATAAAATGCTCCATGCTTTGATATGCTGCTCCAGGCAAAATGTAAAATGCTGATTGAAAATTTTACAAGTTCAAGGATTTTTAGAAGATAATGTATTCAGACTCCAGTGGGGTCTTTGTAGAAAACTTTATCAGATTTGAAAGAACTAAATATTTTCTCAGATGATTCTCTAGTGTCACATAGATTAAACTTGATTATGCAAAAATGCTGTAAAGATAAATGCGTAAGATCTTTTCAAGTGTGCTTATTGTAATTGTATGGACAAAGAACTAAGCATTCCCATCTGCATGAAATTATATTCACCACAATTACAGAAAAGAATATCTGACTTTTAATGGTCGATGATTGTACTCATTAATTAGTGAGAAAAATTAGTCTCATCAGATAAAAAATTCTTTCTTGTGAAAATTATTCTATGAAAAGATAGAACTTAAAGTTTGTTACAGGACACCTGTCTTAAGCAGGCATCTGTGTACATCCAGCTTAACTGTAATGAAAACCCTGCTGTTGCAAGAAAATCTAAGTCATGAAGATTTATGACGTATGTTGTGCAGACTGATAAACTGCAATGTCACAGCACTGAGAACACTGCAGGCAGCCAAGTAGTGTAATATAGGATTGGGCAATAGTCTGATAATAACTGCAGTACAGCACAATCACTGTGCATTTAAATTATAGCGTGGCATAGGACATTTAGACATACATATCTCTAAGTGTCCTACATATACACATATAGTAGGTGTTGCATTTACCAACACATTGCCGTTGTTTTGTTCCATAAAGTAATTTTGACTAAAAGATATTAGATTCCAGGAGTAAATGCTAAACAAAAGAAAGTACATGGCTCATCTTCAACTAGCAATAAAATGCAAATTTATATATTTTATGCATATATATATATATATTAGCAGTGATAGTTTTAAATACATAATTTTAATGTTTCAGATTTTTTTTTCTTTATTAATGAATGGCAAAATTCAAGGAAATTAAATTGTATTCCTTGGACAAACAAAATTGGTGACATCCACAGGTATGCACAGATATGCATATTACAGTAAATATGCTGGAGCATATTTATGTATAACTGTTGCAAATTCACTTTCAGATCTGGCTTATTCTGTGCATACTTCCTGTCAAATATTTGTGATAATCTCTGGTTTATGCCTGTTTGGAAGGAGGGATTAAAAGTCCTGGGAGGAAAAGCTACATTAGATTAATTCACTTGGTCTTGAGTTGAGACACCATGGAAAATTATACATAAACTTCCACGGATCTCCCTGACATTGTACATCCTAAATAGTTGAAACCCATCACTGGAAATGTGGATGATTCTTTTCAAGTTAGTGTTCTTCAAAAATTCCAAATGAGAAGGCATGAAAGAGAAAATCATACAGCAAACAATAAGCTTAAATTGCAGCAAGGGGTAAATAGGTTAATATTAGGAAAATATTTCAACCTATGAAAATAGTTGGGAATTAGAACAGGTTACCTGGAAGGCTGTGGAACTCTGTCCCAAGCAATTTGTGCCCATAGATTAGATAAGGTCAAGCCAGTCATGACAGGTGTTTAATGTGACCCTGACTCAGAGCTTTTGAGTGGATTAGATGATCTCCTGATGTTCATTCCTGCCCTACAATTCTGTTACTAGTAAACCAAGGATTTTCCTAACAATATTTTCATTTTTCAACCCTTATTTGCTGCTGAATTTCTACAGCCTCATTGGTCTCATAAGAAACTCCTGTGTTTCATTATGCAACAGAATTCTGACAGAAGAGACTTTGAAACTAATGTGTTCCAAATATGCCTTCAGTGTTTGGAAATGTTATGAGTCTTGTAGAAACTGGCTGCTGATCCTGCAGGTATTTTTATTCAGGTACCACCTTACTGTATAAAAAACCAAAAAATTAGGCCACCTTCTGCTCTGAAACACATGCAACTCACGTTGGGTTTTTAGTGGGAGTTACACATATTTAGTCACAAGAAGATTTTGGTTCATAGGTTGAAAATACTGCCGATTGCTACTAGAAAATAAATTTTGGTGAATCTTACGTAATTTTTATGATGCAGATTAAAATAATTTCAATCTATAATATCTAATATACCTTAGTAAAATAGAATGTCCAGATTAAACTTTATGCCTGCATTGATTGAGTACTCATTCAGACAAAGGGGTAATGACATTATTATTGGATTACACTTCATACTCAGAGAATCACTCAGGATTTTAAGTTTATCAGAAAGTGAACATTGGTGAGGTTTTCTGTAAAAGAAACCTTGAGCACACAAGATACCTGACTAATTTATCTGATGATAATGAGAGATACCTAGTATTGTTTCAGCTATTAGTTCTGAGGTAACAGAAATATGATTACAGAAGACCATTTGTGTTTACTTTTCAGCATTTGTGAGCAATGTCAAGAAAAAGTCATGAGTGGTCCGTCACATGATCTTGCTGCTTCTTCATATTGGATGAAACTGTAGACATCTCCAGAAAAAAATAATTAAAATACCAGTTCTGGCTTTTAATTAATATTTTTCAATTAATGTTTACAAAAATAACTCTATCTCTGCTTTTCCTTTTCTATCAAAGTTTTATGATCACTTCTGGTTGAGTGCTCAAAAAAAACCCTATGATTTTTTTAAAACTTACCTTTTGACCTTTTTATAAATTATGGAAAATCTTTCTTTTTGCTTCTGGTTAAAATCTGGGATAGGGATCACCAGAAGTAGATTTCTGTGTATGTCAGCTTCTGAACAATAGGAAAAAGCAAATGTTCATACCATCATCATACATAAAAGATTTTCCATAGCTTAGCTTAGCAATACAAAGACTGACAACAGCAAAACTCCTCAACATTAAAGTTAAAAATCAGGGTTGACATTCATGAGCTCATGCAATTGTACCTTTGTTTCTTACTTTTCAATAGGATGAATTAAGGACAAAATGCCAACCTGAGTTTTTGTCTATAAATCTAAATCTCCATGGTTTTGTGAAGTCATTAATTGAACAGTACTTTCTATGCATTAATAGCAGGCTAATCCATATTTTTTTCTAATATAACATGAAAAAAGAATACTCTTTGCTCCTTCTAGATTAGCAGATTGAATTACATCCTATGGACTGTGAAAGAGAAAGTGTTCCAGAAAGAAGCCAAAAGTCTTAAAACCATCCAAAAATAAGTTATTTTCAGCATGTTTTAATGCTTCCCTGCTGCTTGTTACTTTAATAAAACCTTCTTGCTAAGTTTTAAGTTCTTGGCTACCTGCATATCTGTCAAGATGAAAAATTTAAGTTGTAGAAATAGGTAACATTGCATAAATCCTGATGTAATATTTTCTCCACAAAAAAGCCAAAAAAAGTTGGCTTTTTCCTTTTTGCAAACTTTAGGGATGAAGCTTCACTAAGGTTCTTTACAGGGTAGATTAGTTTCTGAAAAAGAATAACGCAGTTATGTAGTACAAAATCAAGCAAGTCTGCATCTCACATGGAGTTTGATCAAAGCAGGTGGGAATAAGGCACTTAGATAAGTAATGGGTGCACAAGCCATTAAACACAATAATGGGGTTTATACATTGCATAAATTTCCTCTTGGTTTCAACTGTTCTTGGCTGGCTTCAGCCACAGGTGTGGGCATTGTTGATGGGATGTGAAGCGGGGTCTCTTTCTGAGTTTTATTGTCTTACCTTGGTTACATTTTGATAATGCATAGTACTGTTCTAAAGAACTCAGACTTTAGAGACATTTATTTGAAAATTTATGTTGGAAGCATATTTGAGATTTGAAAATATTTGAAATATGTTATATTGAAAAATAGTCAGAATAAATTTGAAAATTTAGGACGTTTCAAGCTAGGCTCACTCACCTGTGAGTTAGTCCACTCTGAGTAGTGCATATGTTTCAATTTACATATTAATATGTACTAGAAGAGCAGTGGTTGTAAGAAGCTTTCTCTCAGCACTGACAGCTGGTATGGATGGACCCTCATAAGACTAAAGAGATAGCAATGAATAATAAGTTAATCATAGTGTCATAAAAATAGTAAGATTGGCAGATACATCTGTAAGTCATCTAGTTTCACTCTCCATTAAAAGCAGATCCAACTTAAAAGTGAGCTCAGGTTCTCACCTAGTCCAGTTTTGAAAATCTGCAAGGACTTCTTCCTGTTGTTCTGGCTCTGTTTCCTTTTACCTTTCGTTGTGGATGGACCACAAACATGAAATGTAAGGCCTGAAATAAATCACAAAAAATCACCCAATCCCATCAAAATTCAGGAATATGTTACAAATTGAAATATGTGCAAACAAAGCTGTCATTACTAAAGATTCCTGAGGGAAAAATTGGAGGTAATGAAATGTGCTTAAAAATGTTGGAATACCACCAAAAAAAGTCAAGGAGTGAAGTTATTCACAATTAATCAAATGAATAGATTTTGGATTTCTGCTATTGTATTAGTTCATTAAGATGTAAGTAGTGGTTGCATATAAGGTGGAAGTAGTGGTTGCATGTAGTATAGTTGCATGTTCCAAATGTTGCCAGCTGTAAAAGTGGATTATCATTTATGGAAGATGACAACCTTGTTGCTATGTCTTCTTATTCTGAAAAGAAAAATAAACTCAATATTTAGGAGTGATTACATAAGAGAGATGCAGAAAAAAATCCAGCTGAAAAAAATTGAAATGTCTTATCCTTATATTTTGAATTTTTTACCTGACCTATATTTTGCAGCTTCACATTTTAGATTTCTGGTGCATAAATTTTCAGACTCTAGTCTTTGTGGACTGCAATTTAATTGTTGAGGGAAGCACTCTATTCTGTCCTGATGCTCTGTGTAAGGATTGAGATTTTTTTTTTCTCAGCAAGTAATTGTGAATAAAGACAATATGAGAGTAGAAATAAAAACAAACCAAAACCAAAAAGTTTTGTTTAATTTATACAGGCACCTTATACATGATCATTTATTTGCAATTTTTCATTGTACGGTCTTGGTAAATAAAACAAAAATGTAGTGTCTTCAGGATCTATATGTCAAAGCACTGAGGTTATATTTAGGATTTTAATATCTGTGCCTTGCCCTGGCTCTATCTGGCTGTTTCCAGATGGTTTTCTGTATGATTGAAAGCAGCATCAATGTGAAGGAACATCATGTCTACCACTTTTTCTTACCTTTAAGAGATACTCCCTCCTCAACTCATGACCAGTGGCAAACCCTAAAAATACTAGTACTATTAAAAAAATCAAAATATTTTAAAATGGGAATTTTATTAAAACAAAGAGTCCCTTCCTTTACCACAGAGGTCTTTAGAGGAATTCAAAACCTGCATGTATGCTTTTCATCTCTGAAAAAATTCCTTTTGGGAAACTGTTTGATCTCTTCTCTAAAAATGTGGGTTTGACAGCTGAAAGCTTGGTAGCTGAAAAGATTCAACAGAAAGGGTTTGGTGGTTTCCATGGATCTTCTGCGTAAAGGCTTTTCAATTTTAAATGGCCCTCTGGGTTTGTGACTGAATACTTCTCGTAGACCAGGAAGATTTAATAATCAAAATGGTATTATTTTTATTTAGTGTGTGGTTTCTTCATGTCTTAAACAAGACTGTTTGTCCTCTCACTTTGCCTGAGGATACATCTTGCTATAGCTGTGTGATTAGATTTTAGATACATGCAGTTGAAAACAAATGCAATTACCTAAATAAATGGAAGGTAGCAGTAAATTGTGATTAGCACATAATTGTAAACTTTACAGATATAAATTGTAAAGAGATGCAGAAGTTTGAGACACTAAATGTTTAAATTTGAGGATGTAGCACTTAGTCATTAACAATACTTTGAAGATAAGGCATTTATTATTACCTTACTAGTAAAATTCTCAGAAACAGTAAGCATGCTTTAACACTTTGAAGTATTAATGTTTAAAAGCCAATAGAGAGAGATACTTCCATGTATTTTCTATACACAGTCTAAATACGTCTGGAGTATGGTGTATGGGTGTCATTTAAGAATATACATAGGATATTCTGAACAAATCTAGAGGGATGAAATTTACCACTGTTCTGTACACTTTATAAGAAAACACTTTATGAGGACATATCAACCTATCAAATATGACTCTGTCAAACATTAAAAATATGTATGCTGCACAGTTGCTGTAACGTGTATCATTTTAAAGTCTTTCTGAGAGGACTCCAACAGTAACAACCCAGTGACTGCTGTGTGAGAGAAACCAGCTGATGCCCTCAGCAGTTTTACATACAATTATGTCTGAAGCTGTGATTTTCATTTTCATTGAAGAAAGATAGTTTGGGGTTTTTTGCAGAAATGGCAGATTTCATGGGGCAACATTAAATTTCCTAAACTGATTACTTTAATGGCTTATATCAATCAAACAGGCTGTAAAAGATGCTTGAAATGTTCCAGAGCCAGCTGAAGAGAGAAATATGCTTTTTAGCTTTCTCACTGCTACATTTTCTCTGTAAGTAGTAACACTAGCATTCATCATTCAGGAATCAATAAACTAAAGTAAAAATTGTGGTATTAATGTAGAAAAGCAGGATGTTTTTGAAGACTGAATTTAAGATTCCTTTTTGCTAAGCTTTGAACCATTCAAGTTCACATTTTCACATTTCACCTATAATTACCCGTAATGGAAATACGGGAATTTATTCTTATTTATATTTTTATCTCCTTAAAGAAACAGTTTGTGTAAGGATATGTCTGTGGTTGAGACTTTTCATGTCTAATAACTCGGCTGTAGTTGGTCTGAGATCGATAGAGACCATTAAACTTCTCTAGGTTCTACATGACTGGCTGGGCAGGTGAATAACGAAGATAAATACCTCGACAGAAGGGAGGGCTGAAGTTCCAGAGAGATGGCACAACTGTGGGAAAGATCTCAAAGGAACCTTGTAATGTTTTAGACACCAAAGACAAGTGTAAAACTTGCAGGAAATCAGATTTCAGTTTTTCCCGTGCCCACATAAAAAAGTTCAGCTTGGAAAGCTAAGATTCTTCATCACCTGCCCTCTGGAACAGGGGCTTAATTTTGCATCAAAAGATACAAGGCTTGCCAAAAATGTGCAAATTAACAATGCAGTTTCTTTGGAAATGCACATCTTTGAAGTGTTTCTTGTATTTTTAACTTTCTTCTAAACAATTTTAGCTCCCTCTGGCACTTTAGGCAAAGATCTTGCCCTTCATGTAAGATCATTGACTTATATAAGAGAAAAAGGAAAAGAATACATGAATTTAGAAGAATAGAATTAGTGTGATGTCTCTACAGCTATTTCTCACGAGTTCCTGTATTCTCTTTTCATTGTCTGTTTGCACACATCTGTCTTAAATGCTCAGCTGAGCAAATCTAAGAACAAGGCAGCTGGGTCTACCATTAAAGTCCCCATCTTCATGACATTGATTGCTTGGTCATTAATGTTTTCTGAATGATTCTCTGTGTGTACAGTGAAAGAGTTTAAAAGAAAATAAAACTGAGTATTAGTCCTATGTTACCTGTGAATCTTATGCAAATGAAATTATGTAGCTCTAACTTGGCAGTATAGCTCATAATAAAAATAATTGCTTCAGAATATGCTTTTTAAATACAACAAATATGCTTCATACCGAAATTCAAAAATATATCAAGGAGTGAATAAATAACCTCTGAATCAACTCTCAAAGGTTCTTGTTCTGTGAAAGTTAAAAATACTGTATTTTCAAGTGATCTGAGAATTACAGAACTTCAAAACAGGGACTTGAATGGTCTGCTTAAACTTTTTAAAAGTTACTGCAGAAGAAATAACATTCTTTTTGAGAAAAAAATGTTGCCTAAAAAGCAAGTGAGTGTCAAAAACTCAACAATGCGTGAAACACAGTGGAATTCAGGAAGTTATATTGGTGATTACCATAGTAAAACATGGGATTGACATAAATTCCTTTCTAAAAATATGATTTTAAAATTTAGTTATAGGAGAACATAGACCAGAACCCCTTGTCAGTGACTTTCACAGTCAAACCAAATTAAAATATATGTCCTCCTGATAGTCATTTTATTTGGTTCCTTTGGCAGCCTTAATGAAATACTAGCTCAAGTAAAACCAAAGAAATCCATATTTTCTGTTTAAAATGCAAGGTACTGACAGTCATAGGACATTGATACTAATATAAAGTGATCTGAGTATTAAAGACGTGGCAATATAGGAGTACAGCACTTATTGTCTTTACAGGCTTTGCTTTTCATTTCACGTATTATATAAAATGCCATTGTCACATATATAGGCTGCTATCAGAATTTTTTGTCTTGATGAGGGTTGATAGTTAATGGTTCTTTTCTCCCCTTTGAAAGGCAGAAGGACATCCTGGTGGTAATTGAGTTTCTAGAGGTGTACTGCAATGCTCGCTGAAGCAGTTGTGTGTGATTCAGTAGACTGGAACTGCAAAATGATTTCAGCTAACAGCTCTACGCCAGAGTAGTCAAATGCCTGGAAAAATGAGGTGGCAATGAACACCTCCAAACAAGAGTATCAGCCGTTTTACTGCTAGGAATTAACTGGGGAAGCAGAATTGAAAGGGCTGTTGTGTTCTCTAGGGATAAAATGATTGTGTAAATAAAAAATACTCAAAGTGTGAGTATTATTTCTCCTCCCATGACTTCTCTCCAAGCATTACCATAAACAATGTTCTCTCAATAAGCATCGTATCTTTGAACCTTTTCAAATACTGAATCTTTATTACTAATAAATATATTTTCTTGCTCATCAACATGATGCTTAATATTTTACCTACTTCTTTCCTTCAGAAATGCATTCAGAATGGATTCCTACTTAAACTAAGTTATTTTTTCACTAAATGAAGCAGAAATAGAAGTCAATAGAGCTAAACTGCAGCATGGAATACACTGTAAGAATCACCTCTGTCTGATTTCCAACAGCCCCCAAGGCATTCTCCAATAAAATAGGGGGAAAAAGTCAAGGTGTCTCTTGCTTCTTAGATACAATAGCTCTTCCATTAGTCTAGCTCACCAAGAGACAATACAGTTATCTCTATGTAAATGAATCTCCATTCTCTTTCTTCTGAATTTTCTCTGAACTTATTTTTTAGTCCCTGAATTAATTTTTTATCTTTTCGTTACATGCATTTTTATTTTTCTGTCCTCTCTGCTGGCTTAGCCTGTCTCACGTGGTAAAGCAAACTGCAACTGTACTATCAGCCTGTAAATTCCTTTTCATCTGCAAAATTCTGGATAAGACTTCATGGCCACACTCTCCATGAAGGGTGTTAACCAAGGAAGGTGAATATAAATCACTTTTTGGCTGCTTCCAGCAGCAGGACCCAAACTCTGAGCTGGCAGGAGAGGAGCAGATGGATCTGAAGCCATTTCATAGGTGAGGTTTCAGATCTTCTGACGTTGACTAAAACTGTGCTACTTTATTGCCCAGGTTCCCATGACTCTTTAAGGACAGATGAAGAAGAGTATTTAAACTCATTTCTCATGGCCAATTAAAACAAAAACAACAAAAAAACAAAACCACAAACAAAACAAAACAACCCCAACACACTAGTTTTGTCAAATAGAGGCCTGGACATGTTAAGCTGAACAAACAAATCTGCAGAGATTTTCTCAATCAATTTTTTAAAATTTATCTTTCTGTGGTTTAGTGTCTGCCTCTAAATGGAAAAGATTAAACATATTCTCACAAGGAAATTATGATGATTAATTAATTAATGTTTGCAAAGCTCTTAAGTTGCAATAAGATCTAGAAAGAAGGGGTATATATAAAATAAATTATTATGTCTAGTGACCTTTGTTTCTTCTGTGCTGAGTGAAATGTCTTATGGGAAAAAAAAAAGTGGAGTCTGAACAGGCAATTAAAGAGAATAACAATATTGGCACATCAAAGGTGATAAATAGGGTTTTCACACAACCCTGACTTCTGCCGTTATTTACCATTTAAAGCTTGACTCGCAAAAGTAGAATTTATTTTAGCATTATTAGTAGATTCTTTTTTTTTTAATCTGTATTCTCCAGATTTAGATCTCCTTTGCAGACAGGAGAAAAGCACTGAAGGAAACACAGGTTATCTCTCTTCAAAAAGGTCATTGAAAAAAACAAACATGTTATTTGTAAATATGTTCATAAGTCAAGACTATCTGGGAATAGGATTTAAAACTGTTGGGTTTTTTTCTTAAAGGAAAAGTATATTCTCAGAATCCTGTAATTTCTAAAAGCCTTATTTTTATTTTATCAAAATTCCCAGGAAAAAGGACCACAAAATGATGTGATGCATGAAAAATTCAGGAAGAATAATTTGAAAATCAGGCTCAAAAAGTCAGCTTTCCACAGAGCAGCTACTTATGTGTATGCCTGCCTCCTGGGTACTTGAACTGTGGCATCTGGTTAGCTCTGAAGTTAATGACCATTTTCTATATGAATTATTTTCACAAAGATGTTAAACCCAAATCCCAGCTCAAGGAAAAGAAAAGGGAAAGTCATCTTACTGTGACTCTTCTTTTGGTCTGATGTTTATTTTGTGAGTGGCTAGTCTTCCTGTATGAATTGTACCTATATGTACTTACATTATAATGTGTACTTACATTATAAATGTAAGTAGAGCTAAAATGATTTTTTTTGTACTATGGGCAGAAAAGAAATTAATGCTTCAGTGATGTCTTTATTTATATCTAACATGTACCTTTCTAGATTTGTGCATGCAGAGAGGAATAAAGTTAAACATATGTACATTTTAATCAAGTAATATCTGCAATAAAGACTATTTGAAGCCTTTTAAATCACTTCCTGATACATTGCCATTTTGCCAACCTCTGCAGAAAAAACCTCTTATAGTCAGTCTTGCATTACACCCATAAAGCCAATGAATAAAGCCAAGGTCTGGTCCCTTTCTGGAAAAAATCAGAGTCAAGGTTCTTAGTCTGGAAAAAATAGAGAATAAATAGCCAGACACTCAAGTAAGAAATTTGTCACTGAGTAGAACTCTCCTTTTACTTGCTGACTTACTGAGTAACATTTATGAAAATAAACTTAGCAGAATATAGTGCATGTTAAGTTATCAGGGTGGATGCTGCCTGCAGGCTATTGCAGTCATTCTTGCTGACATTATCCTGTTTCTATCAGATTGCCTGTGTAGCTCCCAGTACTTTGTGGTAGAGTTTGCCTTACAAGAGGAGTTCTTGCCGAAAGGAAGCTGGAAAACAGTAAGGCAGGATGTCAACAGAGGGGCATCACCTCCAGCAGTGTCTGCTGTTCTGCTCTGCTCTGCTCTGCTCTGCTCTGCTCTGCTCTGCTGGGGGGTTGTGTTTGTGTCAGTGCATGTAATAAAAATTAGTGTACTTGCTGGTCTCAGGCAGTCTCTGCAGCAGGAACTTCGGGGTTCCCTGCAATGTTCAAGCAGTGTGATTCCTGCCCTTCAGGTTACTGCCCATCATTAGCTCCTGCCTGCACTGCCCAGTTTTCAGGCTGTAGGTGTTGCTGCACTGCAGCTGAGAGGTGCAAGTGCATCCTGCTGAGGCCTACCAGGCTGGTTTTAATCTAATTAGCTTGGATAACAACGTTAGTGAAGATGTGATGGAATGAGCTTCAGTGAATAAATGTGTGCTGATGTAAAAGCCTGCTAGGAATCATCAGGCCATCCTTGGGTGGCCAGCAACAGCAAAGTACAAATTTGGAAACCTCTTCCCAAGGGCTGTTGAAGCAATGGCTTGGCAGTTGCTTCAAAGCCCTAAATCATCCCGCTGATAGTTTATAGTTTTCTCTGTAAAACAGTTTGAAAATATTATATAAGTTAACTGCTTGTCAAGATAAAATTTTAGCTGGGAAAACATTTCTAGTTTTCTCCCTGGGGTTTCCTAGTCTTTAAAGATTTGCATGCATGGCTATCATGGCTACAGCCAGTTTCTCTGTGTTGTCTGCCTTCATTATAACAGTCCCATGGCTCTTCTTACTGCTGCATACAGGGCTCCAGGTCTGGTAGCCTGAGTATCACTTGTTTGTGTTCTTGAATGGGAGAATGGTAACACAAGATTCTATTTGCCATTTTCCTGTCCCCCACCACCCCAGTGAGATGGGGCAGGCAGTATGATGTGCTGGATATCAGTACAGTGCACTTCAGGTACACTGAAACATTTGGCTTCACCTTATGTCGTTTCTAGGATGTATTTTCTTGCCCTTAGCCCTGAGCCACAGCAGGAATTTGGCTGGATTTTGCCACATTCTGCAGCACTGTGTAGCTAAAGTGCTTCCAGATCTGTTGCTACTCTTGTGTTCAGCAGCCTGCTGGAAGTGAGAGCTGTGAAGTAGGTTATCTAACGCCCAAATACTGGCTTGTCTGAAACTTTAGATAAAAATTGATTTATATGTATGTATCCAATCTGTAAAAAGTGGTGGCACTGCAAAAAAATGAAATTATAGGTTGCATTTTAGGTAGATTCTATGGCGTAATCACTTCAGATGAGTTTGAAGTGCAGTTTCCTGTACTTGCTTCTGTATTCCTATTTTTTCTGCTCCTTACTATTTCTTAGATAAATTAGGATTAACTTTTTCATGCCTTATTGCTGTATCCTAGTAATTTCCTGAGTTTCAAAAATGCCATTGAAAATGTCTTTGTTAAAAATAATAATAAGCTATTAAGCTAGCTTATTCAACATGCTCAAGTCAAAAGATATTTACAATCATTAAACTGCAGTGAATGAATGGATTTTGTAGGAAGACAGCTTGTTCATTGGAATTTGTTGAGCTCTTCAGAATAAGCCAAGTTGAAGAAAAAATATATACTCAGTGACTTTGAATTTATAAAAGCTGAAGGGCTTCCTGATGAGTGCAAAATATGATTTTCTTTGGTCTGTTTACAGTTTAGACCATTAGGACAAAGATTGACTGTAAATGCTAACATGAAATTTTCTGAGGCCTGACCCATAATTCTGCTTTGGAAGGAGGTAGGAAAAGAGGTTAAGGAATTCTGACACTGATTCTGGGCTGGAATTAAGTGCTGATTTATTTAATCTTACTATTGCTCTGTTTCTATAAAAATCCTACCTTGCAATGACTGTGAAATTTCCTAGTATTTATAACATGTTATAGAAAACCAGTGGCTAGATTGTGATCAGAGTATGTCCCACACATTTCCAGGTTCCTCTTAGACCTGAGGGACAGAGCAGCAGAGACTGGGAAGTGTCTGCATCCCTGCGTTCCACACCAAAGGAGTGGCTTGAAAAGAAACTAATCTTGCCTGCTGACAGAGGAGCATTGGTTAAGGCAGGAAATGAGTCAGGATTTGAGAGAAGCAGCTGAGCTCCTGGGTGCAGTGGAACATTTTCCCTTTGCCACTGAGCATGGCCGCTTCCAGCTGCAGCAATGGGGGCTGGTGCTCTCCATCTCTGAGCCCGCAGCTGTGGGAGTGCTGTGCTCCAGGCTGAGCTTTGTGCTCTGCCCATGTAAATGGAAAATGTGGTGAGGGTTCATTCTGCTCACTTTGGACATAGGCATGGAGGATGCCAAATTCCCTGAGATCCCCTGGGAGTTCAAGGTAGTCCAGTGGTCCTACATTGTGATGACTGCTGCATCCGAATGGTTCAATGGTGTTTAAGCAGTTCAAGGAGTGCAAAACTCTGTGCTTTCTGTCTTACAATATAAGTCTTTACAGAAAGACTGACGCTTTTCAGATCTTGCTGAAGCCTTGGAAGCCCTCACATTTTAATGCATCTGCATGGCTGGGTATTGAAAGAGTGAAGAAAAGTGAGGTTTATGCAAAATCCTTCCAATTTTTCCAGATTTTTCCCTGTGAAGAAATAAACCAAAACATTTTACCAAGTGGAGTGCCCCTTTTCTCTTTGGCCAACTGAGCTTCCTTTCTTTTGTCATGTGGGAGATACGAATAAGTTTTTGTGATTTCACTGAATTTCCCTGGTAGCATTTGTATGTTAAAGTGAATAAAAGTGCTTTGCCTGAGTATTTTTAATTTATAATGCTTGCACTATTAAATACAAATATCTAGGTGAGGAGAATAACTTTGTTTAGATTCTGTCATTAGACAATGCTTTGTTGTTCATATTACTTCAATAGTAGCTACATTTACCGAAATTATAGATCAGGTGTTTGTTAAAAGTGGTCTATATAAATAATAAATATTAAGCTTTCTGCTCTTTGCTTCATGGAGTGCAGTTCTTCTTGTGACAATACTTCATTCTCTGCTTTTCTGCTTTTAGGGACTTGTTTAATATTTCAGCAATATTTTATTCCCAAAATACTTCAAGAAGGTACAATTATTTAAAAAGTATTTTTGACTACAAGTCAGGCAAATTAAAACATCAGTTTTTATCTCTCAACAGATTTTACCTGATTAGTGGTGGAGTTCCATTCATTATATGCGGGATTACAGCAGCAACCAATATCAATAATTATGGGATTGAAGGCAATGCACCATAGTAAGTATAAACTACTGTCATAAAACTTTTAAGGAAAACAGATTCTCTTTCTTATCCAAATAAATGTAGCTGATGTCATAAAGGGTACAGGCATGCAATTTGGGATGATATCTGTTATGAAATTTTATTAAATATTAGCTGTGAAAGAGTGATGTCTTAATCTGGAGCTTGCTGCTTCACCTCCACCCATTTGACTCCATTACTGGCAATACAATCACCTTTCATTTACAGAATTATTCTTCATTTACATCTGAATAAGTGAAAGATATTAAAAATACCTAATGACTATCATATCTAATGCATCTGTTAATTATTTAAATATTTTCATTTCATTATCTACCTTGATTTGATATCCTTCTGGCAACTTAGAGCAATTTAAAATAACGATGTAAGAAAAGGACAAGGAAAAATCCCTTTCCCACTTCCTCCAGTCCAGTCCCTCCATCAAAACCCAAATATTTTGAATTTTCACCACTTGGAAATGTTCCAGTCACGATGTCTGGCAATCCTGTCAATCCTTTCATGTCCTTGTGTGTGGGTAGGTGTTTCAGTAGACCTCCACAAGCTCACCAGGCATCACACTGTTATTAATTCCTAATTCTTGGCATGAAGCATGAGGTATCCATAAGTATGTCTTTCCATAAAAGCATAGCAGAAAGTGAATTAGAGTGCAAAGTTAAATACAGTGTGTGTAACAGATCAGCATGGCAGTGACTGGCACGCTAATGGATATTTTAGAACTCTGGCAGCACTAATACTCTAGAGGACATCACTCTTGGTTACTGCTTTGAGCATCTATTGTAACACATTTGAAACTGGTTGTGTTCTGGGCATGAGAAGTGGCAGCCAAGGAGAATGGTTCATAAGTGAGCATCTGGCTCCTTAAAGACATTTTTATAGGTAATTGAAATTTAAATTCCAATAAAAATCACTGTATACCATGGCTAGCTGTATGCTCTGCCTAGGGCCCAACTCATATTTTTTTATTTGAATTTATCCAATTAAACAGCCAGTTTATAATCAACAGTGTATTATAAAGCTCTATTATTTATGTTCATAAATATGAAACATTTTTCATTTTGGTGCAGTTACTGGGGTTATACTTCTTTAATCATATTAATATAGCAAATCAATACCTAGTGCCACAGTGTGCACAGAAAACAAGGGACAGATGAGAAATGGTTACAAGATTGAGTAAAAAGCTTTTAATTCAATGGCAGTGAGTTATGTGCCTTATTCATTTTTTATGGTATTAGTAAAGTAAATGTAGATGCGCAAACTTGAACTTTTTTTTACAGAAGAGATTTTGTAAGTGATCCACAATGAGATTCTACTTGAAATAACAGCATCCCATGAGACTGTTCCACTGGGGAGCATTCCACTCTCCACTTTGCATCAGATATGCAGCATTCAAATGGATTTCAAGTATTCACGTAGCATTGTGCTCTCTGCTTACCCAGTTAAATATAGGTGGTAATTTACCTATGCTTTCACAAATATCTTTTAGGGAATCTTTTCTTGTGCCTGTCTAACAGTAAATTATGTACTCTTTGGAGAGTTTCTAAGTTCATTAATACGTGTGTGTATGTTTCTATTTAAGGTTTAGATTTCAAAAATTCGAAGTCATTATTCTGCAGTTTCTTGCTGTAAAACCCAGTGGGACTGTCTCTGTCTAGCTGAGAGGTTCTCAGCCTGGGAGAAAAAGTCATTCTGCCCTTTTTATAGTAACTTGTAGATAATTCTTGGCTAGACAAGAATCTGATATCAGAAGTTTCCTCACTGGAACTGGAGGAACGGCAACTAATCACACACGCCTAAATGAATATGAAGTGTCACACAATGTCACTTTTAGAGCTGGAATCATTGTGACAGATCACCTGGTATGTCTTTCTGACCCAGTGGGAAATTAGCTATATCCAAACCATTTCTGACAGTTATTTATCTGAGGTACTTTAAATGCTCCCGTAATGGATAGACCACATTTCATTCCAACAGCTTATTATCCTAATTGTCCTAACAGCTAAGAAACTTTAAAAAAAATCTAATTTAAATCTTTCTTGCTGCAGTTTAAGCCCATTACTTCTTGTCCAAGTCCAAGAGATAAAGTAACTTATTCCTCTTTCCAGAAATCCATGCAATATTTAGGATATAAGAACGTAGTAGCAGCTGTACTAGGCTATACTGCCAGCTCAGTTCTCTGTCTGTAACCATGGCTAAAGCAGATCATAGAGAAGAGTCAAAATGAGGCAAATATTCCTTCTCCCTCTAACCCATGTTTTGCCAATTTCCATCTAGGATTTCATTAGTGTTTTCTTTTTCTGTTTGTTTGATCATTCATACTTTAGGCAGTCCTCTGAGGCTCATGCTGGCCTGTGAGATAACTTAAGCTGCTGTAAAACAGTTATGGTTATATTATTCAAAGCCTAGCAAACCATGATCATGCTACAAGGATATTATGCTATTAAAAGATCACAAAGAGACCATCAGTTTCCCTAATTTTTCTGAGGACATTCAAATTGACATGGCTGAACTCCCAGGAACTCTAGAAATAGAGAATTCAGAAATGGCATATATATTTGAGGTCTGCTCACTGCAGAAAGTGGTGACAGTTCAACTGGAAGACTTTTTTCAGCCTCTCTTGGTACTCAGGCTGTTCTCTTGCAAGAAGAAAATTCTATAAGAACAATCTTCAGGGTTAAGAATTTTTAGCAATATTCATTGATACAAACCACTGAAATCTGTACATTTCTATTGCTCACATAGAGTACATAAACTCTGCCTCATTTGCTTTTAAATCGAAGTATTAGTGCTGGCATTTTTAATAATAGAAAAAAAGAGTTGACATAAATGGTCTTACACTTCACTGCAATTTTGGAGTCTAAACTGACCTACATTTCTTGGAAATTTTCAGTTTTAATAATCTGTAAATTATACCATCTATTCTATTCTATTAAAAAAATAGAAAGTGATGCCTCAGCTTAATTAACACTAAAGACAGGCTCCCTCTCCCCACAAGCTGACCTTCTGAGATACTGTTGTGTCACACTAGTCAGACAACAGTCAGTTGTCCATCACATCTAATGTGGGCTCTGAAATGTTCTTGACTCTCTCTTTCTGTTGTTTTCAGTTGCTGGATGGCCTGGGAGCCCAGTCTTGGTGCTTTTTATGGGCCAGTGGCATTCATTGTGCTGGTGACCTGTGTTTACTTCCTCTGCACCTACGTGCAGCTGAAGCGCCATCCCGAACGCAAATACGAGCTGAAGGAAAAGACGGAGGATCCGCAGAGAATGCCAAGTACTGACATGGGCCACGGCCATATTGCAGACTCTGTGTCCGTTCCCCAGGCAACCTGCCCCATGATTTCTTCTTCCTTATTGGAAAATGAGCATTCATTTAAGGCTCAGCTTCGAGCCGCGGCATTCACTTTGTTCCTGTTTACCGCCACTTGGACCTTTGGAGCACTTGCAGTATCTCAAGGTCATTTCTTGGATATGATATTCAGCTGTCTTTATGGAGCCTTCTGTGTGACCTTGGGGCTTTTCATCCTGATCCATCACTGTGCAAAGCGAGATGACGTGTGGCATTGCTGGTGGTCCTGTTGCCCGTCCAAAAGGAACACCTATTCCGTGCAGGTTAATGTGCGCCCAAAGGTCAACGTCAACGGCGACTCTCAAGTCCACGCACCCTGTCTGCAGGAATCACCGTGTCCCAACAAGTCAGCCATGTTTAATCACCCAGCAGCCAGCCACTGCAAACTCACTAACCTGCAAGCAGTTCAGAACCACGTTAACTGCCTGTCGCCCGTGACGCCGTGCTGCGCAAAGATGCACTGTGATCAGCTGCTTGATGACGAAGCTCACATTCACGTCCACAGCGAGGGAACCTTCAGGCCCAACATGCACATTCACAGATGCCTGAAAAGCAGAACTAAGCCACGTTACTTCAGTCGGCACAGGTCTGCACAGGGGGAAAGAGAGTACGCCTACCACATCCCCTCGAGCATCGAGGGCAGCATCCACAGCTCCCACACAGACAGTCCCCACAGCACACACGAGAGCCAGTCGGGTCACAGGCGGGCCTGCTGCTCCAAGAGCGATCCGTACCCCACCGTCAACCAGCCCGAGAGCAGCGACGCCAGTACTGTCATTTACAGCTGTGGTAAAATGCCAGACAGTGACACTGTGCACCACCCAGCCCACTTTGAAATGCACCCACGGACACAGTCATTGCCATTTAACACCACGAATCACAACGGAATTCTCAAGGGAAACATGCATGAAGCCATGATATACAGCTCAGATAGTACAGGAAATATCAAAACTGGCCCGTGGAAAAATGAAACTACTGTGTAGTTCATGGGCCATCATAATGTGGGGGTTTTTGCCCTAAACCATCGTTATCTTTGTTTTTATTCCAAAATAAGTATGGTGATATATTTGTGTAGCTCATCGGTAAATTGTACAGCTTTTTATTTTCTTTGGAAGTGTCAAAAAAGAGGGATAATGACAGTTTAAAAGTGAAATTATTTTTAAAAGAAAGTTATAAAGTTATTCTGAAAGATAATGAGAAAATGAAGTCTAGACAACTGAATAAGAGAGGCAATATCCTTTTGTTATACAGAATGACATTTCTTTAGAGACATCATTTTCATTCATTGTTTTCACTTTTTTTCTGTAGTAACTTCAGACACTTTTTATAAACATATCAGCATCTTAAACTTTTACTTATTTATTTTTGTAGAAAAATATTACTGTGCCATGGATTTTAATCAGAAGTGGCTATGGTAGAAATGTTAAACAGGATTTTATAAAATTGCAGCTTTTTAGATATACAAAAGTGATACTGCCTCTAAAAACCTTCTGTAGCATATGGCCTGTAAAGTCGTGTAATGTACAGTCTCCGTTCTGTCCTTTTTCTTGTTGGAGAGAAGTGCTAGATAATGTCTCTGTTACATCTTTGGTGCTGTATTGGTTGTATTTTGCATGACATATGTCAGGATATACCATTTGCTGTTTCCTAGTGTTACACGTGTTTAAAAAAAGAACAAAAAAAAGGTGTGGTAAAAGGCTGTGAAAAACCCTATTGATATTAATCTAGAGCATTATAAATCTACAGGAAAAAAAATCACTCTGCACTAGTTTAAGTGGCACAATCCTTTGTATAAGGTTATATGATAGCTTTGATAAGGGTCCACTCTAATGTCTTTACGGAGCATGCACTACTCATTGTATGTGGCACTGTGCGGTGTAATAGCAATCGTCTCAACAAGTTTTACACTTTGTAAAGTATGCCTTTTAAACAAATCTGTAAGCTGTCCCACGGTAACCTTTCCACATCTGTTAAGGTAGAGCAGTTTTATCATTAACTCTTTGAGGACTACAGTTATTTTCTTAAAAGCAGCTTATTCTAGTTCAGAGATACTGTATATATGATATTGTCTATTTAGTTACATGATCAGTGTAGTCCAGAGTTGTCAGGAAAGAGGAAGTTCAGTAATTTTCTAAAAACACACCTTATTAGAATCCATCTCTTAATTTCATCACTTGCTTTCTGAAAACCCATTTCCTCCTCTAGCAAATTTCAGATTGTCTTAATCCTTTAATGCAAATTTGACCTTCAGAGAAGTTCTTTATGTTCGTGATTTCTGCTGAATTGTAGGGCATTCCAGGGTCAGTAGCATTGTCTATTAACAAGGCTCTTGGCAAGATTTTTTTCATGTTTCCATGAACATCTGGATACAAAGGATCAACTCACAGTACAGAACTGCATCAGAATGATCCCAATATGAAATAAAACTGCTTTTTACAGATAGGAAGGGTGCAGAATAATAATAGATTTCAGAAAGTGAATGGGAGCATAGATCTGTGAGGAAAATGTCTACAGTGGAAAGTGAACAGTGCATCCAGAAATTAGAGAAAAAGCACAATTCTGTATGTTCTGTATTCCCATTCAGAGGTTTCCTCCCAAATTTGCCCTGAACCAGGACAGCCACACAAGAAAGTTTGCTGTAGTGTCTTCACACAGACTTATGTAATTGCTGCAGAGAGGAAATAGAAAATTCCATTGAGAGACCATCAGTCTGCAATTCTCTGTGTATATGTGGCAGAAATCATCACCATACTTCAGCCCCATATTTTTCTGTTATTAGCAGTTTATTAGACTCTACCTTCTTTTTTTTTTTTAATATGTAGGAATAAATTTCCTAATAGTGTACATAAAGATGACAATTATAATTGTTAGAATGTTATAAAAACATGTAAGTCAGATGAATGTGTTCTGCAGTGTTGCAGGTGGGAATTAGTACTCAAAGGGTTAATGCTCAGTATCTGAGTGCAAGAAATCTTGTTTTTCTGTATTTTTGTAAATTTGAAATATATATTGTAAACTCCAGCAGTGCAATGTATCCATCTCAGACTGTGTATTTTTAAAAGGTGAGCAAGAAGAATGCACTAGGTGGTTGTCAAGTTTTAAGCCAATATTCAACAGTTTCATGACTGCTTCTTTAGCTAATACAAAAAAAAAGACAAAACACTGAGCTTTATTATGTATATGCTGTATATGCTTGAACTGTCTCTAAACTAAAATACAGTATTTTTCTTTGTTTGCATACCCAAATATTTTCTGTTTCATAGTTGTTTTCTTTTAATATTACTTTTACTCATTCCATGTAGACAGTGAGCCCTAAATAAGCATAATGTGAAATCCACTTCTCTGTGTTTCAGCACTATATATTTGTATATTCTGTAACAGTAAAATCGTAGGAAGTCTGTAGACCATTATGCAAAATATCACACACACACACACAGAGCCAAGATGAAATACTCACTCTGCAAGAATCCACTCAGTGAGCTCCTTTATTCAGCTTGTGTTTTAATCACCTCTGTTATTTTGTCTGAGGGGCCAATTCCATCTTCATAATGGCTTACAAAAACGTAAATAGGTGCTGCTTTCCACAGAATATCTTACGTGATAAAACTCTCTGGAATTCAAACGTAAAATATTAAAACGCTTTTCTTATTGTGTTAAAAATTAATTTAGTGAATATTTCTGGGCTTATTTGGAAGAGATGTGTTATGCAATAATCTGTTTGCATATTATTTTTTCAGAAAATATACAGTATATCTACAGAGTAGGAGACATAATATTAAATAAATATAAAAATGTTTTGTACCATCAAATTTGACCAAAATGCTTTTTATGCTTTTGACTTTTTTTTTTTCCCCTTAAGATAAATGAGATAATTTCAATGCTTTGGAACTTTGGTTTTGATTTATTGTGGGGTTTTGGTCAATTATAGTCAGGGAACCATTACTACTTTACCTGATTTTCTTCCCTATAAAAATAAAGTCAATGAAATAACCAGAGTATAAGAGAGATATTGTCCTAGTAAATTCCTCATGGACACATGTAACATATATTAAAATCAGTTTTTGTTTTGGTGATTCATTGATGATTAAAAAAAATGGTTGAACAGATTTTACTGTTCACTTTCTGTCCGAGATTAAGCAAGAGGAATTTCATCAAAAAAAAAAAAAAAATCAGAGAATGATGCAATCAACAGAAATCTGAATAGCTGCTACCAGGATAAAAATATGCTCTTGCTATAGTGTTGTTCTCTGCATATAGAAATTCCAGTTTTCATGACCGGATTTGAAGTCACATAGGCTGTTTATGAGAAGAATTCCTACCCAGCCTCACAAAATGAATTTGGGTGTAAAAATAAAGCATACATTTTTGCACATTCTGTCTGGTCCTATGTGTCGTTCCCAGGAAGTCTGTTGATTGTGTCTGCCCTGATGTGACCGAGCAGTCGCTGTCAGGGGCCACCAGCAGCTGTTCCCCTTCACCACACAGCTGCCTGCCAGCCACCCTGTGAGCACCCTATGCAGATGTCAGCCCACCACGGGGGCTGCACTGAGGCTGTAAAGCATTCATCCTGCCTGAACCAAAGAAAAGCCTGTGCTTAAAGCAAAGTCAAGGCCACCTCTGATGGACAACACAGGCAATTGGGCAGCCCCCACTGGAGCACTAAGCATTAAAGGTAGAAAAATGTAGTGGAAGTGGATTTAAGCAGTTTTAAGTCCTCCTCCCTCCATCTCTCTAAAGCACCTGCCTGGTAAGTCTACTGCCTACAGATAGCTACCAAATCCAGACAAACCCAGCATAATTAGACATTTGATCCAAAATTCCTGGTTGGCTGAAATGAGTGAAACAGCACAACCTAGTTAACAACCAGAGAAGGCCAAGCTGGAGAAAACCTTTTGGAAAACTCTGTCACAAAGATGTCTCAGGTCAGTTATGTGTGGAGACATGGAACTAAGCGTCCTGGATGCTTGAAAATCTGAAATTGCTCTTGTGCAGATACTGTTAAGGCTTACAAAGCTGATTTGAAATCCACAAATTGGGGAGTAGCTTCCGCTGTAGATTATATGCCTTTTTACAATGAACGGATTATCTGACATTTCACTCTTTGGGAAAAATAAAGTTGTCATCATGATCAGGCTAGTAACCTTTTTATCAGAGTATCTTCTTTGCATGGAAGCAAGTAAAAGGAGAGTACCACCTGTACTCCCACTGAGTTTTTGTTGCCAGTGAAAAGAAATGTCAGGCTGATGAAGACATTGGCAGCTCAGCAGCTTCCTTGCCAGAAAATAAATTCAAGTTCCTGTAGCAGCATCCTCCAATTCAGAAAGAAGCTGTAGAACGCAGCTGGATCAATCAGGATTCATTGGCTGAATTTAAGGGCTGGCTGGCTGACTTCAGTAAAGCAGTTTCAGTAGTAACTTGATGCTCTAGGCAGCTTTTACTTGCTTAGTTAACTCCACAAGGAAGGGAGCTTTTGGGTTGGTTGTTTGGGATCTTTTTCCTGTGTGCAGTTGACTATTTTCTAGTTAGCAATTGAGTAGCTAAGAAGAAAACTTATTCTACAAATACCTTGACTATAAGCCATGCCTTTTTGTTCCCTGTTTGGGGGTCTGGGAAGGTGCAAGTGAATCCCTCTTCCCTTACCTGACCTGCCCATTACCTGAGTTTTTTCAGGAGCCACACAAGTGAGCATCAGTGAATTCAGGACAATATTAGAGGGCTCAATTCTTTGTAGGGAGGGTTGAAATTTGCAAACTCCAGAGCAATTCAACCTCAGACGAATATCCTGCCTTGAAGTGCATCTGGCCAGCTCTGAGGTAAGGGGTTCTTTGTAAACAGGGTGTCTGCATACCCCGTAGGTACTGCTGTCTCTTTACATTTTGATCTGTTTGAATTGTGTAGTGCCTTGCAGTCTGAAGAACAAAATGACTGACTGTTCCCATCAGCCCATCACTCTGCTCCAGCTGTTTGCCTTAACCCACAGCACACTGCCAGGCAAGACTCTCCAGCATAGTCAGTGTTTTCACACGTTCCTTGGTTTGTTTCCCAGGTACTCAATAACACCTGAGGAAAGCAGCAGGAGGAGTTTATTTTGGGACTAGAGGGAATTTCTGGGAGAAGAGAAAGCAATATAACACATTATTCATATTCTTCTCACACTACTTTCTTTTGTTAGCCCATTTGTTAGTGAGCTGTAAGCAGTTACAGTCACTTATTCCCTGATTCTTTCCATTGCAAGACCTTGTTCTCCACTAATTAGAGCATAGCTGAAAGTTAAGCATTTAACTTGATTTATGCCCTCAGCAATTACTGCCCTCAGATGGATGGTTTTACAGAGTTCAGCCAAAGCAGCTGCAATGTTTTCAACAAGGAGGCTTGATGAAAGAATGTCTGTCCACAATAACACCTTTCAATGATTTTGTAGTAGTTCTGTCTTCAAGGCCCATTATTTGAAAACTTTGAGAAGTATGGCTATTATAAGAAAAGGGCATCTCTTGCTGTTTCTGTAAAGTAAGCGGTTCAGTACAGATAATTTAGCCACTAAAAATATCACAATACATTACTGTGAAAAGTCTCCCTTCTTGGGCTGTGTTTGCCCCAACTGGGACCATCTTGTGCTGCTGCTGCAAGCCCTGAGGGCTCTAAAGGACCAGCCCTATAAATGATTCACTTCAGCTGCCTTCAGCTAGGATTAGGATTGAAAACAGGGGGCCTTGGTTCTTGTCTTCTTTGCTAAATGATCTGGTTTGTCTCCCCTTCAGAGGCACCATGATGGAATGGAGGAGAGAACTGGCTGGTTTGTATCAGGGAGACAAATGCTGGGCTAAAAGAAATCAAAACCAGACTGAGCTTCTAGCACTGGGTGGAGTTGAATGGAGCAAGCTGATCAGGAGAGAGGTTGGTGTGAGTAGGGAGCTGCAACATGACTTGGGGACTCATTTGAAGGAAATGAACAAAATTTAAAAGAGGGACTTGGAGGCAGGAAACAAACTGGGACCAAATTGGTCACTGGGGGAGAGGAGGAGGAAGGTAAAATGGTTGTGTCCATGAGTCTTTCCAAGTTGGGTGAGAAGGCCAAGCTTTGTGACTCCTCTGCCATCAGTAAATAATGTGAAAACCTGCTAGTAAAATGGCTATTCACTTATAATATTGTCCTCATACAAAATGACTGTATTAGTGCTGTCAGCTATTCCAGTAATGTGTCAGAAATTTGGATATTGAATCACAGATGCTCAAAGCTGTTGATTAACCAGATATTTCATGTTCCACATGACAGAATATCTGTATTTTTAATGTCTTTTGAAATCCAGAAGCTATGACAAAGAAGACAACCGTTTTCAAACAGTGAAAGTGCAGCTGAAAGTCAAACACACCAAACTGAGGAACTGTTAGAATTAAGGCTGTCTTTGGAACCTTCATTCACAGCTCCAGTCTGTCTTTTGATGTTGTTTTTCAGTATTTGAGTTCATGCTGCTTTCTAACACTTTGGCTTTGATGCTGCACATTGAGTGTTCTTTAAATGTGTGCTTTTGTGTACATCTAGAGCTAAGTCAGTCATTTCACTGTAAGCTTTCTTTTCTATCTTTTTTTTCCCATGATTTTTTTTTTATTCCATGGAACTTGTAGAGAAGGGGTTCTTAGAAGAATTTTGATGTTGAAACTTTCTGGTAACACAAATTCTGTTTTTCTAACCTTCCTTTTGCTGAGTACTAGAATGGAAGAAGTGGATTGAAAGACTTTCTGTTGAACTTCAGCTTGTTTGGTTGGGTTTTTTTCAGAAGTAGTTGTATAATTGTCCCAGGTGTTGTCATTGCTATCAGGAGAAGGGGCAGGCTGAAGTCAGGAATTGGCTGCCTGGCTGTGCAGTCTGTGGAAGCCTGCACCTTAATGATGATAATTCATGTTGACAAATGGGCTGCCTGTAAATCCCATCTTCCCTGCAGCAGAGCCTACACTGGCAATCCTCCTATGGAGGAGATCCCTGGGGCTGCTGAGAGGGGCATCCCATGCCCTGCCCCTCCAACCTGCAGGATGTGCCAGCTCTGGCCACTGAGGGATGGACACACTTTTGTGTCTGGCACTGTGCAGTGACCTTCTCCAGCCAGCAGCTGACCTGGACACTGGAAGAGGTTCACCGTGGGTTTAGGTCATTATACAAAGGTGATTCTGCTGTGAGCTCCAGGAAGGTCCCTCTCCTTCAAACTCACACTTCCTTGCTAACCCTGAGCCTGTTGCCCAAGCCAGAAGCTGGCAAGTCCCAGTCCCCCTGACAAGATGGCATAAGAATGCAACACCAGTGTGGAGGGCTGGTTCCTCTCCATCTGGAATAAAACATATTGAAACCTTCCCTGTGTTCCTATATATGAGGAGCAAAAAAGCAGGGAGGAAAGAGTTAAATGACCAGCTAATCTCTTCTAGGATAATAAGGGAAATAGTTTGAGTGCTGCAACAAACAAAACAAACCCCCAGCCATTCTGAGTCAGTATGGAAGCCTTAATTCCAGCATTACAGCGATGTTGTATTCCACCTGACAGCACAGCACAGGCAACCTGACACCCAGTCAAGGGCTATAGTGCCATAGTACATTCAAAGGAACTACACTTCACCCACAATGCTTTTCCCCTAGATAAAGATAAGTTGTACACAGGTGTACTGTGGAAAAATTTTCTGCATCTTTTGATACACTGGTGGACTGTCTTAGGTTAAGGACCCACTTAGTGTGGACATGCACTTAAAATGTTTTTGTAATATTGGAGTGAAAAGAGGAAAAGTTACTTCTTTTTTTTAAATTTTAATTACACAGAAAGTCAATCATCAGTGTTACATTGAGATGTTATTTTTCTTCATTATGTAGATCACACAGAGCCAGAGAACTGCATAACAGAGCACTACACCAAGAGTAAAAAACAACCATGGGAAGTGGGAAAAAAAATCCTCTTACGATCAGTAGTTCTCAACTTTCTCTGTAAGGGAATGATTTCAGATCATGCAATCTGCTTCATTAGCCTGTTCATCTTCTCACTGTGTTATTAAAGTTCAACTTGCTTAACAAAACCAGGAAGATGAGAATATGCCAATCAAATCTGGAATGACTTAAACAGTCTGTGGTATAAGTGGCTTACATATTTCATTGTAGGTTGATGTGGGGAAACTGCTGATACAGAGAAAACATACAGGTTATAATTTCAAAGGCCCTGGAGCTGTAGGATGAAAAAAATCTTTAGCAAAAGTGCTTTTACTTAGACAAAGTAAAAAGAAAATATCTTACATAGGAAATAGGAGTTTTGAATTTAAATCAGTGAAACAATGGAAAAGACTGACAAAGAGGCATTTTGAACAGCTCAGCACAGGCTTTCCTTCCTTGTGCAACCACTGCTGGATGTGAGGAAATGTTTAATTTATGCAGTTCTTAGTCAAACTTTTTTCCTTTTAGATGTAGATTTGAAATTAAAGGCAAAAGCCTTTCCTTTGGCTGCCACGGGTCTTAGAAGAATGCAGACTTAAATGCTCAGTGAACAGCAAAGGCTCAGGATATGGTTTAGAACCTTATCTGGAGAGTGACAAACTGCAGAGCTCATTAAATGGAGGCTTTCTGTCATAGCATGGGGTCACATGTCCTGGCATGCATTCACAAACAGAGGGATCCAGAGGACAAGCGGGTGGAAATGGAGGAGAAATGGAGTTTAAAGGGGAGGAGGGTGTTGTGGTGAGCTATTGAAGGAGCCCAAGTGCCTGCTGAAATGCTGTGGCTGTAAGAGCAACCACAAGCCCTGGATGACTAAAGGAGGGGATTGAGCAGGACCAGGGTCTGTGGTGATGGTCACTCAGGAAGGATGATAAAAGGCTAGCTGATATTTGGGCAGTAGCCTCAAAGATGGGCTGGAAACTGGAAATATGATTCAAGGGATGTAATGTGTTCATGTCATAGGGAGAGGGAAGAGAGGGAAAAAAAACCCCCAAAGTAGTTTAATCAGTGTCCACAGGTAAATGGGTAGAAAGCACTTTACAGGAGAGTAATCTAGCAGCAAAGGTGTGAAAATGGTGTCTAGTGATTAGGAGCTGAAAGTAGCACTTCCCCTTTAATCTGCAAAAGTAATTAACTTCATAAAAATGTCTTAGTGACATGGTATGTTAAAATTTTCACCTCAAGAGAGCATATCTTTTAGCAATGTATTTTTCCCTTCAAACACAAATTTTTGACCTTGGTGCTATAAGACCTACAGGGTAAAATTTTCCAGGCAGTTTACATTATATTTGATGTTCACTAGATTTAGCCTCAGAAAAAAAAATCCTCTTTTCAGACAGGTATTGTCGAGGTGAGACAGAATAGGAAGGACAATGTATCAACCTGCCTATGGAGAACCTATGAAACTGGGTTGTATTCCAGCAACCTTGACTTTAACCTTCATGACAACGTTCAGTTCAAGTGCTATTTTAATGTTTATTATTCCAGGTTCTTTGTAAGCTGTACATTTGAATGGAATATCTTTATATTCTGCAACATAATGAAGTTCCTACTTACTGTTTATAATTAAAATTTCCCTTAACTTGTAACAAAAACCACAATGGTGCTTGCTTAACTAGATGATATCACTATATCCTGTAACAATCTGCATTAAATCAAACTCTTCCTTATCTCCTGTCTAGCACACAATGACCAAACTTTGAGCTATATTAAGAATTTGATGCTTCAAATTTAATTCCTTTCTTACAAATTTCTCAGTATTGGTGATAGTGGAATACATTCTTTATAGTCTTCTATTTTTCCATCTTTCCAGTAATTGGTAAAATAATTCCATATTTCACATTTACAGTAGTAGAGAAATTGAAGATCTCAAAAGTTTCCCCAAAATATTATTCCAATTTCTAAGTCCAGTTTCATCTTCCTTATTCTATATATTTACTTGATCTTGATGTAATATGGTTGAGTCTTTAGTCTGTTGGGAACAAGGTAAAGCAACCTTGTGCCAGGATCCCAAAATTTTGCACAGAGATTGGCATCTTCAGGCTAGACACAGCCCTGGTTTTGCACTCACTGTTTGTACAAAGTCCCAGAATTTGTACCTGTGGATATCTGTACTCTTCAAACTGTGATGAACAGGATTTCTGTTCCTGGACTGCACTAGGAGATGGTCCTTTTATGTCCCTCTTTCCAGCCTCATGCACAATGGTTTTTCTCATATCCTGCTGGTTTTCATTACCTGCTTTGGTTTGTGCACTGACTGCTCACGTTGCTGTTGTTCCACTCACTTTTTCTTGTCTTTCTAGAAAGGCAGCACAGGTTCAGTGCTGACCTCAGCTTACCTGACAGCCCCAGGTCTTCTGCTGACAGGGTAGGTCATAGCTGTGATCCAAAATGCTCTTTGCTGTCTTTTTCTCTCTCTTTTTAGATGTGAATTTATCCAGGAAGATAATTAAGCCCCAGTCCTCACAATCTCTCTGTTTCTCCTGCCTGCTGCAGCATGCTGGGTCCTATACAGGATCACTTGTGTCCTTTCTCAGGCATGTTGTGTAACTTCACTGCCAGGCATCCACAGTGTCCTCTTCTTAATTCTTCCTTTTTAAAATGCTTTTGCTGTGGAGCACATAGCTCTGCTTGATTTTCTATGTTATTTGTTTTGAAACATCCACATATTGGAAAGGTTGCTCTGATTAAAGACCTGTGGCAAAGGGGATTGAGATGATTTCTGCTCCTTCTTTTAGTAATTATTTTATTTGCCCAGTCACCACTTGTTTATGAGTACTGCAACATAAGCACTACAGCCAGTTTGGAAGTGTCCTGTGCTGACATTTCCCAAAAGCACCCCATCTACCAGGAAGTATCATTTCTCAATTTTGTGCTAAGCCATCTGAATTCTTCATTTTTCACTTCTGTGTTGTCCCTAAAGCTCCTTGCTATATCTTGGATTTCATCCTCCCTCTCACTCTTTGCTCTGTGTGGCTCAGACAGCATCCAGATGGTCTCTTCCTGAAGTGAGCATTTTCTGGAGAAAGCCTCACCACTGTCACTCACCAGAGGACAAAGCTGACCTGAAAACACTGTGCACAGCACAGAAGATTATTTTTCTTTCTCTGGTACTTAGGAGTTGCCCAGCTCTACACTGGATATGTTGTGTATATGTGTGTGCATATATGTGTACAGTTTGTACATGTGGAGAGCCACACACACACAGAGATATAAATTAACATTACAGAGGTGTCAGCTGAGTGCTTGTTACTGCCTCCCTCTGTTTTGAGCAAGCATATCATGTTTTCAGACTATGCCTTCTAATCTGAAATTTGCTGAGTATTTTTAGTATTTCCTAGTGGTTTTAATGGATCCTAAAATTTTCTAAATGTTAAAGGTGATCCAACTCTGCATAGAAGGATTGAACAATTTAAAACCTCAGAAGGTTTTTCAGTAGCCATAATTGCTCTTTCACTTGCAAGTATCTCCCCCAGAGGTACAGGGAGTTGTAAACTAATGATATTTTTAACACAATTTTGCACAGGCCTTAGACCTTTTATATATTTCAGATATATATTAGCTATTTAAATTCCTTTAAAAAATTATCTTCCTTGGAAATGTCTTGATTTACAAGCAAAGAATACTACCATGTGTTATTTTTAGAGAACTGAAGCCATGTGGCTCTAATTCAAATTATTTCAGATGCATGTAGT
Source organism: Pycnonotus jocosus (assembly GCA_013400435.1). Classification (NCBI taxonomy): domain Eukaryota; kingdom Metazoa; phylum Chordata; class Aves; order Passeriformes; family Pycnonotidae; genus Pycnonotus; species Pycnonotus jocosus. Next base: position 66,968 of record VWYP01024813.1, on the reverse strand, counting down.
TTGCAAATGGAAATTCCCCCATAAACCATTAGATATTGATGAGTTTCTCCAGTTAAGAGTTAAATGAGTCAGACCACAGTCTATCTAGTCATAACAATTAGAGGCAGAAATCATTAATAATTTAATTATAATTACTCTTTTGAATGTGGCTGGTGTAGAAGATTGCAAATAGGAAACGCTCACATAATTATTATTCCGAAGATCATTCAGGACAAATAAAAGTCTGAAAAAGATGTTAAATCTCTTAAAGGACTTATTTTAATTATTTTAAAGTCATACATTAATTAAGGTGTTTACTTATTAATCCTTGGAAATTGAATTCTGTACTCAGAATTAAGTGCTGTAATTTTCTCGAGTAACTAAGTGCTGTGTTTCTCATACATGAGAGGTTGAATTGCTCAACCTTAACTTTAGAATTTTCTATAATAACTTGAGGGATGCTGACAATTAACTCACTCAACAACTTCTCTATGCCTCTAGCAAGTTCTGTGGCTCTAACATCTCTCGCTTTAGAAATCTTGTTGGCCTAGTTTTTTTGGGTCATTTACCAGTCATTGTCTGCTCCTTCATTTCTTACTGGCCTAATTTATCCATCTGGAATTGAAGCAGAATCCTCCCTGAATTGATTCTGTGGCTGCCGTGGCATGCCAGCTATCATAACCATCTGAAGTTGAAGCACTTTGACATTTGTGGCTACTCTGGAGAATCCCCTTCTCACAGACATAAGGGATGGGGGTGTTGACTGCTCTCATTGCTGTGTTTTCCTCGTGCTGGCCCTCTGAAGGTAGTAAGGGAACTCTGCACAGACCTTCCTACGCATCCATACCTCTCCTCGGAATATCTTTATTGGTCAGAGTTTTAGTTATCATTATGAAAAACATTTTAACAGCCTAAAACTCAATCTGCAGGTTCATGATTTTGTTCTTTACCTCTTGTGTGCACCACATTCCCCCTCCTACCCTCTCTTGGGTCACCCATATAAAGCCCACACTAAGCACTTCAACCTCAAGCACAGGATCAGCCCCAGTGGTTGTTTAAAAATACATGATTATGGTCCAAATATTTTTTCTTTAAAAAAGTAATGTTTTGAGGTACATGGAACAATGTAAGCATATAAGAGGCATGAAAGCAATCAGGTTGTTTAGATTAAGACAATGAATACTGTAATATATTCAAAGGCTTTTTCAGGTTTTTCAATCCTTACAGGTCCCTTATAGCCAAAAGGACTTCACCTTGCCTTCTGTCCTGCAGTGCCCAGGGAAAACTGACAGTCCTGCACCTTCAGCAGAAATGCAGCAATTTCCCTTCAGATGAAATAATACAAAGCCACAGTCACTGCAACAGCAGCACGCAGAGCTGCCTGGAAGGGCACTGTGTCGGGAAAAGGAGAGGTGCCTTCCAGATTCAGCTGTAAGCAGGCTTGGCTTGGCTTTGCTCCCTCCCTCCCACTCCCTGACTGTCTGTGCAGGCTGTGAGAACTGTCACTGCACCAGCTGGAGCAGATTTAAATTTCACATGGGAAGTAAAATGTTGGTTATGACGACGTGAATCATTTTACCATTGTGCTGTAGCATAACAATTACCATTCCCTCGCTCTCGTGACTCCATCTCACAAACAAAGCCCTGCACTGTAGCTGTAACCAAGAGCCTGAGTGTTGGCAGCTGAAGCTGTTTGTGTCCTGCCTGGCTGGTACCTCCTCCCACACTGCTTTCTGTGGGTTATTTGAAGTTTCTCCTCAGAGCTCTTGACCATTTCAGTGAGGTGGCTCTGGCCTTGATGGGTTGTCCCTTTTCAGCAGGAAGATTTCTCCTCTGAGCTACAAACACAGCAGTCAAGAGTCTGACTGATGGTTGTTCCCTGGCTGCTGCAGAGACTGGTGGATGCAGCCAGTTTGTTGTGGCACTCCAATTCCAGTGACATGTAAGGTCTGGGCAGATGTTGGCCGCGAAAACAATTTACCTGTATTTTTTATTTATTTATTTATCAAAGCCTTCTAGAAAAGTCTGGACAAGCGTTTAAGTACTGAAGTCTGTTCAGAGCATTCTGAATTTCCTAAGCATACATATGTCATTGATTTAAAGTTAACAGATCTGTTGTCTGCAGCATCTTCTCAAACTGTCTCTATCATAAGGAGCAATCATGTGTTTGTGAAATTCAGCTGCCAAATAAAAGATTTAAGCTTCAGGCTTGATTGTGGCTGTTAGCACCCTTTCAAAAGCAGTAAGTCATTGGTCTAAGGTAATTTACCTTTTCATACTGTTGGACATAGAATTTGTCTGAATGCCCATCTGAAATAGCTCTTCTTAGCTACAGAGTCACTTATTGCACCTGTGATTATTGGAGTAATTGAGAAGGTCCATTTTTCGCACATTAGACCGAAAATGAAACATTTATTTTGACACATTGGGCTACAGCCATCTGTGCCCCAGCATCAAAACATTTTTTTAATGTTCTATTTCAGCTGTTCCAGTTGGCCTCAAAAGAGCTTAAAATCTGGCAAAAATAGCACCAATGTTTAACTGTGCACAGAAGGTATTATTTATGTGTCAGTAGCACATTGTTCGCTTTCTAGGTCTTTAACAGCTGTATATAATGACATGATCCTTTACACATGCTAGTTTTTATAGAATATGTCACATGGCTCTTCAGGACAAAGCTGGGGGCAGAAAATAATTTTGTATTTTTCTCTTGTATACAAGACAATACACAGGTGCTGCCTGGATTTTCATCATAAGCCAGATACTATATTATTTCATCAAAAGTAATAATGCATTTTCCTGGCATTTGTAGAAAAATTGATTTCTGTTAACCTGAGTCTTCTCTTCAGATATGGGGTGATATAGTTCCATTTAAATCTCTTTGTATAGACAGATAGGGTATGTAACATCCCCATGGGCAAGAACGAGGGCTTGGCTCTCAGATGACCTAATTTTGGGAGAGACAATAAGATTACTGAGCTGAGGTGCAGCTGATATCAGAGCCCAAGGCCACCCCTAAGCTTCATTGCAGTTTATATGATGGAAGGTCACCTCACTTTAGTGTCTGTGAATTGTAAAGCAAACAAAAATATCAGCAGTGCAAAAGGGCTCACAGAAACTTCTGTTTTAAGTAGAGGCCAGTTCTTGATTTCAAAACTCTTTATAATACTTCTATTGTAATTTTTAAATTAATATAAAAGAATACTGGACACAATATGTTTTTTGAAACTCTAAAAATAATTGTAACAGTCAGTAAATAAAAACAAAGCAATCATTTTGGCTGAATATTAGAGGAATATGAGATAAGTCATCTGAGAAGTAATAACAAAATTAATGTGACAGCCCAAATATTTAACTCTATTGGTCTCAAATATGCATAAAATCTTCTTATGCATAAACAATAAATTCCAGATGCTGCCTGATGTGACTTTTTTCCATAAAACTAAGGATGCCCATCAATCTGTAGACATATTGCTTATGAGTTACTGGGAAAGAATATTTTCAACCTGATTTTTTAAAGGAAAGGCATGAATTGGTCTCCTAGACAAATTGTGAAAGTTTATTCACAGTTGTTGCTGCTGAAAGGAAATGACTAGATAAATAAATACTGTTCAATTCAAACTCCCTGCATTCCATTGGGAGAGGAATGTAAGGGGAAAATAGGTGTTTCAGAGTTGCCCAGCTGCTGTGTTCTTCCAGAAGTTACTCCCTATAAAAGCCAGCAAGTGTCCAGTGTCCCTCTCTTCTCACTGCCCAATGCTCAAGCACCACATTTCAGTTACAAAAACCCAAAAAACAGGGAAAACCCTAAAATTTATTAAAGAAGTTTAAGATAAAAGGAAACATTCTGCATTTTTTAACGCATGTGAAATAGTATAAATGAGAAATAAATACTACAAAATTGAATTCATATGATTCTATGAGCAGTGAGCTGGGCATCAAAATAGCAGCAAGGAGAATCAAAGGATGAGCTGTTCAACTGCAAGCTGAAAGACATGACTGGCTTTAAAAAAGGTGAGCTTCTGGTTTTGACTGCAGTGTTTAGTTAAACTTTATTCCCTTCCCTATTGTAATGTCTCACCCCAAGGTCTCAACACACATTATGACATTATTTTTTCCCCACATCTCAGTACTGTTCAGGAAGCTTGGGGTTAACAGAAGCAAGCAAAGAAGTCTATTTTTGAGGCTGTCTAGGAGTTGAGTTTGATTATTCATGGATGAATCAGCGTGTCGTCACCTCCGTGGGTCCAGACGTCAGGAAGGCACAAAACCCGACCGTGTGCGAGTCATGACTGCAGAGCAAGCAGCCCTTTGAGCAGCCTGAGAGCACAGCCACTCTGCAATCACAGGCAGCCTCTGAAGCAGTCAAGCAAGAGCAGCTCAGCTAAAGCTCTGGGGAAGAAAAGAAAACCCTGGCCCGAAATATTGTGAAGCATAAATAGCAAGAGCAGTTTTGGTTGCATAAGCATATGCTGAAAGACATGTGAGAAAAATAATATCCTATAGAACAGAGAAGTCTCTCTTTCCCCAAAGGTAAAGCTGTTCATGGCAGTTTAAGGCCTTTCTTGTTCTTGTGACTCTGCCATACCTGCAAATGCCGTCTGCACTGACGAATTTTCATTGCATCGGTGTCATTGAGAGAAAGGTGCATGGGCATCTTGCTATATTTATTTAGTCAGCAGCTTCAATATTTTCCTTTCTCAGTAAAACTTATCTGACATAAATGCAAGAGTTAAAGGCTCACTAGGGACTGTAGAGCAATGCAAATTTTATAGAGGAGATCAGATATTATCTAAAACTTACTTGTTAACAGTTCTGTCAAGTCCTGTAGGGGTAGGGCCGTTGCTGCACATTAAAAGAGGTTTCCACAGAAATCTGACAATTTGCAAGCCCACCCTTCAGTATTTTCCAGTGGAAAACCATGGTTTATCCACTGCACCTCTAATGTGGTTCCCTGCAATGTTGCCTAACCTATGATCTTTGGTGAGATTAACATCTCAGGGCAAAATTTTCTGACATGGGTGAATGTAAGATACTGGGATAATATGTGGAGAAAAAGCTTTTATTATTTAAAAATAAAATAAATTTGTGCAAGAGACTAAAATGTTGCTTCTGCCTAGAAAATGTAGCTCTCTGGTGTGTGTTACAAGATGTGAAGGCACAGGCAAGGTTAATGAAGACCAGGGCATGACAGTAACTGTTACAGTGGACTGTGCAGAGCAAGCTGAACCATCTGATTTTCTCACCAAACACCTACAGAATGACCCCACAGGCTTCTTGCCCTGTGGAAAGTCCTCAGGTGTCTTGTATGAGGTCTCTTTCTTATTCAAGTATATTTAATACTTTGATCCGTGTGTGGCAGGTATGAAAACTGTTCTGTATTTGAACTAAAAATTCATTGCACATTGTCTATGATTACAATGAGGTAAAACAGTCCGTGGCCCAACACCACCAAGCTGGCAGATGGAACTTGTCCATCCAAATAAAATTAATGTGATAATATCTGTCCAATCTGGCCCCACATCAGCACAGGATGCCTGAAATATATAAACAGAGAGAGAGATTAGTGAGTAAATGATAGTCAGTGTAGATATTTTTAAAATTTTCATGAAAACAGAGAGAGATGAGAGCATATCTGGAGAGGGACCAATTACAAATAACCCTGCATGCGCATGCATAATTAACAGGATTCAAGAAGCAGTAATGATCATTCTTTTAACACAGTGTAAGTCTGCCTAGAGAGGTGAACACATCAAAAAAACTCAGCATGAAATTTTTAAAAAATCTTTGACTAGTTGGGCTTTGGGGAGCTTGTCAGTTTATTAACATTACTTTAACCTAATTTTAATTTTGTTTAATGTGATTTCTTTTTCTGTGAAGCTCTTTGAAAAAACTGTTGTTTATGCAAATAAACTACATGGAAAATTGGTTTTGTAACTAAATGACAGCTGACAGGCTAGGCTGTAGTAGTCAACTGGGAACTTCTAAAGCATGATTTGTTTACTCTAGTACAAATTACATAGTGATGATTATTAGGGACAGTAAATATCTTAATAGTGGCTATTTTAATTAGTCCTACGGCTGGGTCTCAGTCCCCACTAAGACTGTTTTGTGCTGCTCCACTGACAGCAAAAAATAGTCTTAATCCTTATTTCACTACTTGCCCTATTTAATATTTCAGAGGAGCTGGCGTAATGAAGGTCAGATTTGTCCCATTCATTTCCTACCAAAACAATATTTCTTGCTTGACTGTTTGCACAAAGAATACATCCTACCATTTTTTTCCTCACTGGCAGCTCTGACTTCACTATTTGCCTTCATCTGACTCCACAGGGTTTTTTTCTGCCTCGGATTGAAGCCCTTTAAGAAACCTCTCTTCTCCAAATAATTATATTCTATTCCAGTGTCAGATCTTTGCAATTTTTAGAATTTATTTATTTCTTCATTTGAATGACAGGGTATTTTTGTCACAGAGTTCTACAGAATTAAAAAGAAACATAATCATCAGCAACAATAATAAAAAGCCCAAACACCTACCTCTGCATGATCTGTAAGTAATATAACAATTTTCTCACATTTTCAGATGTAGAAATATGGATGCTAAGTAGGCAAAAAGCTGTTGCACATGTTGCCACTTTCCTGCCAGAACAAGGTTTTGCCTGCCGACAACAATTTCAGATAGCACATTATTATGGAATTATGCAGCATCCTAGGCAGCAGCTTCATTTCTGAGAGCCTGATGCTCTCAGAGATATCTTTATTAACTGATCAATATTTGATCATTGTGTTAAAGGAATTTGTGCAAACATCTGAGTCTCTGTTCTTCCTGATATCAAAGCCAGTGCTCTCTCAAACCCACATCATCCTAAAAACACAGCTCCTCTACAAAGGAGGATGAAGGGAGACCAATTCCAGAGACCATGGAAACCCTCAGCAGGTGAATTACCAGGGGGTGAAGGAAGGCACCAGCTCTCTCCTCATGTGAGTGCTCTTATGAGCAAGTGAACCCCCTTTCAAAATGTCTGACTTTGAATTTCAACATAACAACTTCTTGTCCTCCTTTCTTAGGGTTCTTTCATACCTGTGGATTTCCCCTATTAGAAGGGACTGGGCATTTGCTTTCTAATCTGCTTTGCTCCACCCTTGGATGCTCAGAGTGCCACAGGAGGTGGCACAAATCAATGAGAATGCTGCAGGGAAAGAGTAATTTGAGTAATTTGGAGGAGAAAAAGCTGGTGACAGAAGTAGTCAGGTGAGCAGTGCCTTAAATGAAATATTCCTAATCTAGCTGGGTGATCACTGAGACTACTGAGAAGCAGTAGAAATGTTAGTATAGGAATCAAAATAATCTGAACAACAAAAGAGATAGAACTGAATTATGATGCAAGGTGTCAAACCAGATATAATTAGGGCAGCCCAGCTGAGGTAGACTAATAATAATAGGGTGCAACATAAATAGGAAGAGTACACATTGTTCAGGCAAGCTAGAAATAAAAGGCAGGGTAGTATTATATTGTAATGTAAAGAGTATTATAATGTATAATGTGCTAGGCTTTAAAAAAAAAAAGCGATAAAATGGATAAGTTTGAGTAAAAAACAGTTTAAGGAAGGATTGGAAAAAGGGTTGGATAATGTTGTCTGCTTTAGCCCCCTAGAGTTTAATTTGCACTGGATAAGGATCTCCATAATGTTATTAGAAAGAGAAATATTAGCATTAGGGAAGATTTACTGTCTTTGTGGAGGATTCTGACCTTCCAGAAACAGGCTTTAGAACAAATATTACTAATAATGGCACAGTGGAGGACTATCTAGCCATAGTAAGTAAAAGATTTTTTCACTGGACAAAGGAGATATAGAAAGCCATGCATTTAGGAAGGAAAGTAATAATGATACATTTGGAGTTCAACCTTTGAACAGTCACAACATATTTGTGAGTCACTAATGTAATAGGGAAGAAAAACAGTAAAAGCTGTTCTCAGATACATCAGGCAAACTGAAAAAACAGTACCAGAATACTGGACACTATTCAAAGCTTATCTGCAACACAATAAATAGTTCTGGTTAGCGGTATTAAAAAAACAAACAAACAAAAACCCACTCTGATAGCAATTTGACATTAGAGCTCTTCTATTATTTGACCTGAAGAATACAAAAGGACAATATATAACAACATTTGAAGGCAGAATAAAGTTTGATAAAAGATGATCTTGGCTTGTTTAGAGAAAATAAATCAATGCTGCAGGGGGTAGTAACACAAGGAAAGGAAAAGAATTATTGAAGCATAAATGATACCATTGGCTTAAAACCAACTGGACTTATGCTAATGCAAATATAGACTAAAAGATCGTTAATCACAGGAAGATTTAATTTGTCAGACACACAAAGACAAAGAACATGGTGAAGTTATAAAGCTGTGATTTAATAATTGAGGTGGTCACTTTGGGTGATCCTTGCATCCAGGACAGATGAGGTGATTTTGATTCTTGGCACCAAGGAACAACTGAGATTTAGCACACTTTACAGAAAAGACTGATTTCCAATTTGGTTGTGAGGTGATTGCTTTTCATTACTCCCTGATTTTATATACATTGTCACTTATTTGGATAGTGCCACAATATATGCTCTTACAATTACTAAGTCACAAGGCTTTCCTTATATATGTATTTGAATGCATTTAGAAGAAAAATGCAAAATGAGAAAAAAATTGCTATGATATATTATATATATATATAATTCTATTCTATGCTATAATTCTATTCTAAAAATATAATTTCACAAATTAAATGGTTTTATTGATGTTGTGTTACTATGGAGACACAGTACGTTATGTTGAGGGGAAAAAAAGCCATTTGGTTAGATAGATGCAGACTCTCACAGTCACATAATAAAAGGGAGTTCAAATGAATACACACCCCTCTGGAGGGGAAATCATATGAGGAGGGGCTGAGGTCACTGGGTCTGTTCATCCTGGAGGAGACTGAGGGGAGACCTCATCACAGTTAAAACTTCCTCAGGAGGAGAAAGGAGGGGCAGACACCGATCTCCTCTCTGGTGGCTGCGACAGGACTTGAGGAGATGGCCTGAGGTTGTGTCAGGGGAGGTTTAGGATGGATATCAGGACAAGGGGCTTCACCCAGAGGGTGGTTGGACACTGGAACAGCTTCCCAGGGAAGTGGTCACAGCACAGCCTGACAGAGTCCAAGAAGCCTTTGGACAAAGCACATGGGGTTTGCCCTCAGGCACATGGTGTGATTCTTGGGGATATTCCTGTGCAGGGCCAATGATCCTTGTGGGTCCTTTCCAACTCCAATTGTGATTCTGCAATTTTATGATTTCTCTCTCAATTTCAAGGAATGGGATTCTTGCTGGCTGCAGATCCAAGTAGACATCTCTGTATTATTTACTTTGTTAGCAATGGTAACTACAGGTAGCTCTTCCTCTAGAAGTCAGCATTTTTCCATGAGAACTAAGCTACTATGGCACAATTATCTGGCAAACTGCAAAAGGCAGAAATAAAGTTTCCAAATACATGGTATGGTTAGTATTCCAAACATCAAATGCAAGAGCCTCAAAGTTTCATAAAGCACCCTGGGACCCGTTACATAAATAATATGATAGAAAAAAATACCTTCCACTATAGTATATGACAAAGTGTCTAAAGCTATTGCCTTTTTAGATCATAGCAAACCCTAATGACCTGTGTGATGGAGTCTTGCTTATAGAACTGTTTATGTTGCAGATAAATAATGAAATGGAGTGGAGTCTGTGCTATTCAAGACTCTTGAGCTAATGTTAGAGATGGGGGAAACAACTTGAGCATCAAGATAACCAGCCTGGTCCTTCTCAGCTGGCTTTTCTTATCTAAGAATAAGTCCCTTGTTCTATAATGCAATGTCATACGCTCTGTCTTCACTAAAACCATCTCACACCATTAGTGCCAGGTGTTCCCAGGCAGTGATCAGGATTGATGACCTTACAGTGTGCTCTGGCTCATCAGCCCAGAAGCTCTGTGAGACTTTTATTGAAGGCACCACCTTACTGCTGACACTCAGGGCTAAATGCATCAGCCAGAGCTGCCAGGGCCCTCTGAAGCACTCAGGCACAGAGCAGGGCTACAAAAATAAGTGAGTTGCTGTCCAGGGAGAAGCAATAACCCATAGAGAGCCACCTGCAGACTGTAAATTAAAGCTGCCATCCCACAGTTGAACCTGTACTGCTTTCTGTTAAGGCATTAAGTGCAGTCAGGACATGTGTCCTTAATTTTGTACCCTGATAGCTTACAAAAACCTATTTGGGCATTGCTTTGGCTTGCCATGCAGTAGAAGAAGTAATTTTATGACTTTGGGAACTAAACTCCTTACTCTGTCATTCACTAGGAATTAATTTGCCAAAAAAAATCAATCTAGGCTGTTCTTGAAGCAAACAAAAAGATATGTCTGAGCTAAGTTGTCCCAGATGAATCATAAAATATAACTTAATAGGCATATGCATCTGTTTCATGGAAACTACAGGGGAGAGAAAATTTTGTGAGTATTTTAAAGGTTCTTTAGTAATGATGAGTTCAATTGTATTTTGATAAAGCAAAATCAAAGTTACAAAAAGGAAGTTACACAAAAAATGAACTTCTTTTTCTCTTTTGATTCCCCTTCCTTTCTTATTTTATGTGTATTTTAATAGGTTGCTATTATGAGAGAGATTCTTTCTTGTGTGTTGCCCCTGACATGCAGATTTGTTTGTATTTATTTGTCTCCTGAAGCTAAACTCAGAATTGCAGAAGCACTTCTGGCAGAATCTCTCCTTATGGTTGGTTCAAACTACCCAGACCAGGTAGTAATACTGCTGTGGTTTACTGGAATGATGCAAAGAGACAATTGACCTTTATTTTCTGCCCTCAGATACCTGACCTGCTCCAGGATTACAAAAGCTCATGGTCCTCTAACATGACAGAGGTCAGAACTTACCAAGGCAAACATTAACTGCTATAGAGAACAGAGCACTAAAGTAAGAAATGTGATGAGTAGAGTATAGAAAAATATCATATATATCTGTTTTGTGATACTGAAGGGTGAATATTGGCTTGTTTTGTGCTTTGCATTATCCAGACAAGATTTCTTCAGTCTGTCACCAACACAATGTCTTGTCAGCTGTGCTGTCTGTCTTGCAGGCGCAGAAATGTCATTTTTGCTTTCATCCCTTTTTTCCCTGGCAATACAGTGGGGGCAAAAAAAAAGTTGTTAATGTTAAAGAGAACATTGCTGCAAAACTCAAAAGGACGAAAGCAGGCATCTGAGAGTCACAGGATGGTTTGGGCTGGAAGGGACCTTTAAAGACCATCCAGTCCAAACCCCTGCAGGGAGCAAGGACAACTTCAAGATCAGGTTACTCAGAGCCCCATCCAACCTGACCTTGAATGTTTCCAGGATGGGGAATCATCCAATGCCCCAACCTGTTCCAATGCTTCGCCACTCTCATTGCAAAATAATTTCTTCTTTATATTTAGCCTGAATCTACCTGCTTTGAATTTAAAACCATTGGCCCCTGTCTTATTGCAACAGACCCTCCTTGTGCGCCCCCTTAAAGCACTGAAAGGCTGCAATAAGATCCCCCCAGAGCTTTCCCTTCTCCAGGCTGAACAAACTCAGCTCTCTCAGTCTTTTCTCTCAGCAGAGGTGTCCCAGCCCTCTGATCATTTATCTGGCCCTCCTCTGGACTCGGTCCAACTGGTCCCTGTCTTTCTTGTGCCAAAAACCCCAGAGCCGGTTCCTCTTATCCTCCATGTGCCTTAGCAGAGCTTCTGAGAGGATCTGTTCCATGATCTTCCCAGGCACAGAGGGAAGGCTGACAGGTAGTTTCTGGGGTCCTCCTTTCTGCCCTCTCTGATTATTGGTGCAGTGTTGGCCTTTTTCTTGCCTATACAGAGTGAAGTTGCTGCCCAGTAACATGAAGCCAGTTAGTCTGTTGTGAGGTCACATTGAGGGCAATACAGAGAAAGGCTGAAATTTGAACATGAGGTTCCAGCACACTGGCTTTTTGGAGATTCCTGACAGGTATAGTAACCAGGAGGCTGAGTCCTTCAAAAGTTACTTGAATATCATGAACATCACTGGACTGCAAGAGACTCCATTCTACACAGGGAAAAATTCATTCCTAAATGCTATCAGTCTGTTGAAGTTTTTTATGCTTAATCTTGATAGATGCCAGCATGAGGGCAGACTGCAAAAAATTGATTTGAATGATAGAATTACTGCAACTGTGAAATTTGGGGCTTTCAGCTGTTGCATTTTGTTTCTGGATTAAGAAATTTTCCAACAGTAATAGTAAAAGCTCCTTGCTCTAGCCTTTCCCTCCTCTTTCCCCAGCACACGTTAATAGCACTGACAGTTGTCAGCATCCCCTTTGTTGTCAGTGCTGGAAGGCAAGAGGATGGACAGACAAATGTGTTTATTCCACCAAAATAAAAGCTTGTGATGATCATAACTCTAATGCCTCTGAACTGTAAGACATTCCCCCTGAAATGTCAAATAATGTAAGCTGAACAGGGAGACAAACAACTTGGTCATAAAGGGAGGATCTCTCTCCTTCAAAAGAAAACTAAGCCACCACAAACACACACACACAAAAGAACACCAGTTACAGACATTGCTATTATAGATGGAGCTTCCCAAAACATTCCTTTTCTCACAGGATTTCTTTCTCACAATCAAAAAATTTGAACAAGATAGACATTTTCCTAGCAAATAGTGTGGGCAAAGGAAATCTGGAAAACATTCCATTTCTGTTTGTATAAATGTGTGAGAAAAATCACCTTATATTGAGAAGCAAATTTTCACTGTCAGTCTTTCAAGGATAAAAATATTTTCTTACAGCTATAGGTTGTAAACTATGACAGTAAAATTAGCTCTTGGGAGGATGAAGGTTCTCTTGCACTAACATCCAGCTACACTGATGGTTTCATACTTTCAAAGATCTTAGGAAGGCTCCATATTTGACATATCATGGCTATATAAAAATTTTACAGTTGTATATTAACAATAATTCTGATGAGAAACATTGTACCAAATGTCTCTGGAATCCCAGTTCTCTGGTTACCTATTGTTATTTGAAGCTCTCATTTTGTTTCATGGATAAAGTGAGTGTACTTTTTCTTATTTCATGAGTAAAATTGTTTTATGAGTAAAATTGTTTTATGAGTAAAATTGTTTTGATAAACCAGAATAAGCTTGATATAATAAAGGTCACTATAAATCTTTTTTGTGTAATAAAATTAATATAAACAAAGGTTAGAATTTATCTGCACAAACTTGCCAAAGAGATAGTGTAGCCATTTCTCCTCTTTGCTGCTCATGGCATTTCAAAACCTTTCAAAATTCAATTTTTAGCAAGGAGTGAAATACTGGTTTTGCTACATTATGGGCTCCTGAGACCACCACTTGTAACTCATTTTCATGGGGTTTGGAGGCCAGAAGTGACTGCCTATTCTGACTGATGTGTCAGAGCCCAGTGATCATTTTTGATTAACAAATATTCTCCAGAAAGCAAATTGACACTATTCAGTATTATTCATTTCAGTAGTTTATGTTAAAACCTGTGCTGTCTGTACAGTGTAAACCCTGCCTCCCACTTCCAGGGAGTATTTTTGACCCCTGCCAAGACTGTTCTTGGTGAGCATGTGTCCCCCTCTTTAGAGATGAACATATTACAATCCAAACTTTTGGATAAGCTAAGCAAATTTGTTTTGCTGAGTTGTTGCTTGGTATTTCTCAGGGTTCTACTATCATTGTTGTGATGCTGGTTTTGCAGTTTCTTGGCTTTTTTTCTTTTACACTGGGTACCAGGGCTGTAAAATATTTTCTGTCTCTTTCATATTGCAGTTACTGGTTCAAAACCCCCACATTTCTATACACTAATTAGCTCGTATTTATAGGGTCAGCTCCAGTCAATCTTCAAGACAATTTTAAAGAGAACAAGAGAACAGCAGAGACATGCTATTTTTTTTTTCCCCCTTGTGAAAGCTAGTTAAGTTGAACAACAGTTCTGAAATGAGAAATTACATGGCCATGCATATGTCCACCCTGCATAAGCCCCCAGAGTGAACTGCACAGTCTATTACCCCGGGCAAAGCAAATTGACAGCTTGTCTGGGGAGATTTCATTTGCTTCCCACTGGCTTGGCAAAGCCACCTCGTGTCTGCCTGTAAGTGAGCGTGGGGATGTGTGCTGGGCACGGCCTGGGACCCCTGCAGGCTGCAATCACTGGTGTGTGACACCAGGAGAGGCACCAGCAGCCAGAATTTCAGAGGGGCACTGTAGGGATGGTACTCAGAGTGAAATGTGAGACTCTGTCTGATTTACACACGGGAGTATTAGAACACACCTTACACAAGTGAACCTTACCCATCCACAGATGCAAATCCCCCCAGCTGTATGCTGGAAAGCTCGACTGTGGAGGTGCCAGAGCCCGTATTGTTTGAAAATCTGCATAGATTACATGCTGTTTACTGTCGCTTTCAAATTTAAATATGGCCTGGATGGTATTTGGCAGGGGTCTCTTCAATCTCTACTTTTATAATATTCAGACATACAAGAAAAAGAATCATCTTTTCCAAGATTTAACTTGGAATTTAACTTGGTCTTTGTTGCATTTTGTCAATATAATCACTTTATAGTATTTTTTTTCTCCTAGAAGAAATCAGGCATAGATACATTATAATCTATTTTTAAAGTTCTTCTTGAGACAATTCCGACTGTGGAGATTTGATCTTGTGTGTAACAATCTTGTATCTGAGATACTGACTTTTGAGTTCAGGAACTTTTATACAAAAAAATGCAGTGTTTCAGTTCATTACTTGCTCGTTTTAGTTTGACTCAGCTTTAACTGGATTGAACATTGTGCTAATGAGATAGATTGGAAATGGCCTTCAGTGGAATGAATGATTTGATGATCTCTACTAATTTGCTATAGGACAATGACCACATTAAGGAGATGCATTTTTTCTGGCCTAGAAAAAGCTTCAGGCTATGTACTAATAGGGGAAGAAAAAAAAGGAACTGGCTCCTATGCTTTTTTGATATCCCTTGTCCAAATATGTTTCTAACACACACGAAGAGAATTCTTTACAACTACAAAGAGCACTTAATGTGCAGATTTACATTACAAATATATGTCTCAACTTTCTTTCCCTTGTCCAAACTGTTGCTCTCATTATAGCAGAACCTGCAGCTTACATTTCATTTCAAACCACTGTTTGTAGAATTGAGTTTCAAATCATCTGAAGAGCCTTGCCTCTCTGGCTCTGTAGTATTCAACACGAAAAATTCTGCCTTGCTAGAAGGATGGATCAAATATATCCCTTTTTTCCCTTTTCACCAGCAGTCATATTAGAATGAAATGACCCTGATTAAAATGCCAGTAGTTCCCTATCAGCAATGAAGTTGCACCACCAATGAAAATAGCTAGCAGTAGGAGAAAACCCGGCAGGGACAGTGTTCAGCTATAACAAGAGAATTCCCAGTGGGTTTCCAGGCCAGCTTTCCCAAAGCAGGCATTCAGCACTGCACTCCCATGCAGTGAAGGCTTCCAGCAAGCTCCTTCCCAGGCAGATTGCACCAGCAAGCCAAGCACAGGGGTCCCTCAAACAAACTGCTGTGGAGAGCAGCAAGGAGGCATAAGAAAGGGTGAGGTGTGGTTGTCCTGAATTTAGAGCCATTTGTATTTGAAGATGTGACTTGCAAGATTGCTGAAAAACTCTCCTGTGTGTTAAAACACACAGGATTTCTGGTGGGAGTTGTTCACAGCCCAGAACATTATATTCAATAAAACCTGGCATGGGGTTGGAAGGAGAAGAAGATGCTGTGAAGAGGGTATTTCAAAATTTCTATTGTTAACTAGTCTTTATTTGAACATCAATTTGATCATTTTAAATTACATTTTCTGTGTGTGAATCATGAAGTGGCTTTTAGGTCAAGCTAATCAGAACAGCTAAAACCACCTTCTTGCTGTCCTACAGGGTCTCATTAACCTACACAGAAGAGGAAACCTGCCACTTCTCACTGTGTTTCATTTAATTTCTGCTCAAGTAACCAGCCTATTTCCACTTGTCTAAGCTGTCACAAGAAAAAAAATTGAGCCTGAAACATTAGGTTTATAAATATTCAATGTGACATGCTGCTTTTTTTTTTTTTCTTTTGATACATAAGCCTGTGTCACAAGGAAGTGCCATCTTCTGTCCAGAACTGACCAGCAGAGGAGGAGTCAGGATGCCACCATTTACCAATATTTTGGAGCTCACCATCCCATTGTGCCTAAACTGGGTCTCACATTGAACAGGCAGTGTTCGACGTTGACCTTTTTTCACCTTCAGCTGAAATCTGTACCATCTACTTTCACTGACTGACCTGGCTTTCAGAAGAGGAGTCTGTACTTCATTAAGTAGTTGGAGCATTTAAAGTACTAATCTTTACTAATTACAGCTATTTAAATGTTAGCTATCTAAATCAAGCTTATCACAGAGAGATAACTGACCTTACCTGCCAAAAGACTTTAAATGCAACATTTTCCATTCCTGAGATGGGCAGGACTTAGCACCTTCTTTGAAAGCCTTGTTCTCTCCACTGTCTCCAAACACAACCTAGCAAATGGCTCATACCATATGCCTGACTTCCAGATGGCTGAAGTAGATGAGACAAATCGCACCTTTAACCAGGTAGTGCCTACCCTGCTTATCGGATACTCCAAGAGTTTATTCAAAAGGCATTCCGCTGGCTCTTCCCTCTTTTACTGGCAAATCACAGTTTGAGTCATAACTGGACCCATCAAAAATGGGCTTCTGTGACCTCATTTTAGCTAGTCTCTTCTCATTTTAGTATTAAATCAATCAGCAAGAAGCTCTTTTCTTTCAGCCTGTCTTCACAGGCTCCAAAAGCTCATCTTCATCATAGGGCTGAATGGATTATCCAAAGCAGGCATGTTTGCCACTTGGAAGGGGATTGTTTTGGTTCTATTCATCAGAACAATAGTGAGATGAGGATCCAAATGTGCTCACTGTGGGTGCCTGTAATGCCTTTATCCATATGCATTGCTATAGTCACATTTTGTCACATGGACCCTCCATGTCAAGTGTGAATCATCTTGTACCCACTAGTTAAGGCATTGTAGGAGCACTTTCTCATTTGATAACTTTTTTCCTCTGTTATCAACTTAAACATCTAAAGGCAAATCATCTTTTGCCATCTTCTTGTAAATGCATAGTAGTATATAAACCACAGCATATTTGAACTCTGTAAACTTTCATACTTATTTAGTATTTTTGTCGAAGTAGATTACTCTACTGGCCATTTTAAAAGAAATGGGCTCTCTTGTGGCTGATTTCCTTTTACTGTTCCTAACCAGTTTTACTGAAGTTGGACTGACTTTTAAAAATGATGTTCTTTTTTCTTTTTAATAACAAATTAGTAATAGAAAACATTTCTGGAACTAAAGTAAATAAATTCTTTCTTTTTTTTTTTTAATAGCATCCCACATTAAAGTTCCCTATTGCTCCTGTATGTTCCTCCAGTTGTGATATAAAAAACAGGGTGACAGGTATACAGGAAGAAGTGATTTTTCTCCATGGTTTCATGGAAGTTCTTATGTGAATGGTTCAAAATTATTGCAAGGTAAGTGGTGCAAGACAGAGAAAGGCTAGACAGGCTGGAGAGATCTCCAGAATCTCCCCTGTTTATTTTTAAGGAATAGCTGTACTGTTTGTCTTTCTGAGGTGTGATTGGTGGGTTCCTGGAGGGAGCAGGTACATCTCAGTTCCAAAGGCAATTGTGCTGCCACAGGCATGTGTTCATGCCACCTTCTCATCTGAAATGCAGGAGGAATTTAGACACAGGCACACAGACTGTGTCCCTATGCTGAGGACAAGCATCTCAGCACCTTCTGTAGCGAAAGGACACTGTAGACTGTGTGCATGCTTGGAGCCAGGCCCAGCCTCAGATGGCAGTTTAGTATAAATTATTTTAACCTTGCTCAGGCAGCAGCAGACAGACTCACGTGGTCACCCCGCTCCTCTGTCCTGCTGGCACACAGCTGCTCAGTGTCTGGCTGCACAGCAAACCCTGGGGAACACTTACACAGACCTGGAGTGCTGAATTTTGACCTGAGGAGTTTCTTTTAAAGTAGGTGAAAATTAATGAAGATTAAAATGTCATGCTGGAGTGGGAACACTTCCTGGTTCCGTCACAGTCACACAGTGACACAGGCTTGTCCATTCCTGTGTGTTTGAGAAGATGGGAAATGGTGAAGGAGGCAAGGGTGACCTCAGAGTGAAGCCAGAAAAAGGCATTTGATATTCCTGCAGTCTATCTAGCAAAATATATTGTCCTAAGAGTGCTGTAACGTAAACTGAGAATAATGTGCTTAATAAAAATAATTTTATTTTCATGAAATATATTTCTGTGATGAATAGGATCCCTTTCATTGGTTTGTTCATGCAGGGCTTTTTTTCTAGCTTGTTTTTCTTGTAAAAATTTTGGCTGGATGGGAGAGAAGGGGGAGCTGCCTCCCTGCCTTATCCTGGCTGCTGCTGCTTTCTGGGTTGGGGAATGGTAGAGCCTAGGGTAAAACACTGTGACCCTTGGTATGTCAGAGCCTTAAGCCTGGAAAGACCTTCAAGATCATCAAGTCCAGCTCTTAACCCAGCACCACCATATTACCACCAAACCATGTCCTCAAGTGCACACATTTTATGAACACTTCCAGGAATGGTGATTCCACCCCTTCCCTGGGCAGCCTGCTGCAATGCCTGGCCACCATTTCAGTGAAGAAATATTTCCCAATCTCTAATCTACACCTCCTCTGGTGCAGCTGGAGGCTATTTCCTCTTGTCCTGTCACTTGTAACCTGTGAGAAGGGCCCTTGCTGCAACCTCATCTTCAGAGAGCTGTAGAGAGTGATAAGATCTCAAAAGCACCAGATTCTCTAATTGCACCAAATTTTCACAGAATACAATCTGGAGCTGGCACAGATTTGCACATTATGTTTGGATAATTGTAAACGTTTTAAAATACTCAAGAGTTATTTTTATAAGCATCTTTCACATGTCTATGCAAGGGAAAAATATTCAGGCTTCTGGAAATTCAGTAAATTGAAAGAAACCTTCATCATTCCTAGCAAAGGCTAGCTTAAGGTTCATGCATTATTTAAGTCATACTTACACCCTATTTTAAGGTTTTGGGTGAAATTTAAATGACTTATCCATTTTAAGCTGAATTTTCCCATTAGAGAAGCAATCTATATGCAAAGAGTAAATCATAGATACATTGATTTCTTTGGTATACAACTTCAGTAAGAAACAAGGTGTTTTATGACTTAAACCACCTAGAAAGCACTGAAAAAAGCCCAGTGCATCATTGAGATGCCATCTCTGCTCCTAAGGATGAAGGTAATGCTCTGTGACACTAATGTATCCTTGTGCCATCTGCTTTTTCAGTCAATAACACTCAAAGCTGTTCCTTTCAGAATTCATTCATTTTAAATGTTTAAATTTTCTATGGAAAGTATATAGATCATTGAGCTCTTTTTATATGTGTTTTCATTTATGTTGCCTTTATGTGTTTTAAAATCAAAAAGGACAAAACCATATATTAACAAGCAAGAACTGAGTTGTGCAAAGTTCTTAAAATAAGCTTTTCTGTTTTATGAGCTATTGCTGATACAGAAATACAAGTCCACTAGGAGGAATGTATATTATTCAGTAAGTTTTTTTGTACATTTAAAAGATCTGAAAGGGGGAAAGAAATGCTCAATATTTCTTTTTCAATAAACCTCATAATGAAGTAAAAACTCTGGATGGGCTGACAAACATAATCATGAGTTTCATGATTTTTAGGTCTGGGAAGCTGATGTGTAAACTGTAACCTAGCACTGAAGAGAGCTGTTCAAACACACAACTGTGGGTGTCAGCTCAAATCACATCCAAAAGTCATCTGGGGAAAGAGGAGGAGCACTAAAGAGTTATTCAGGGATATGTTAACTTCTCTGTGGCAAAACTTGAATGTCCTCATAGCAAATCTTACCTGCCAATTCTCCTTGGAGATTAAGAGATCCTCCAACTCTTTATGGATGTAGCAATGTAACCTGTAGCAGTAAAGGTAATGTTTTCTTTGTCTGCCCCTGCCTGAGGACAGGTATGGTCTTTTCTCACAAATCTGAATCTATTTCCTTAGCAAAGCCTTTGTCACCATCAGTTTATGTTGCTGGAGGTTCCTCTGCTTGCTGATACAAACACTGACACCAGTTCAGCCATGGAAGAATTCAGTGGTCCTCCACAAGGAAATGTTATGGTAGCAGCCTATTAAGACCTATATGGTGAAAATCAACTTTTCTAGAAGCTCCTGATATTTTGGCCAGATATTTATTAATCAGATTTTTTTATTATTAAGTATTTACTAATAAAGGTAGGTGTGCCAAAGCAACAGTGAGCCTAGGGAGATCTTCTATGCACAAATTTTAATGTATGACAGGGAATGCATCTCATGGAAGAAATTGAAAGAGACACCAGAGGAGTTACTGTGTAATGTGAACAGACAGAGCAAAAGGGCTACATGACAATCCAGGGAGAGAAAGAGAACTGTCAGAAGAAATATAAAGGTGGAGCAATCACAGTGCTTGGGACTGGGTTTAACTCCACCAGTGCCATGCTGAGGTGAGTTCCAGGATTTATTATACAGTTTGCATTCATCTTCCTGGATGTGCCAAATTGCTGCATCCTAGATAATTGCGGTTAGAGGCAGATCTCCTCTCCAGGCTTTTTTAACATAGGCAGTACAGTCATACACAAGCCAAGGATTAATGCAGATAAAGGGCAGGGAAATTTTGAGAATATGTATTTTGCCAGTTCCTTCAGAAGACAGATTAAGAATTCATGGGAAAGGGATGTCAGACATTGCACTCCATTTCTGCACTGGTCAGTACTCACAAGCTGTATTCAAAGGCCTTGTTGAGATTCACCAGTGCAAAGAGCAAGTTAATAAAAAATAGATCCTGGCTTTCTTGTTCTTCTGTGTAGCTGATGTTCTGGCAGATCTTTCTCAAATTGTGATGTGAACTGGCAAGTGGGCTGTCAAGAGTGAGATGAAGGAGCATGACAGAGACTCCAGAGTACGGTAATAGTGTTCTAATCCCAGCCACACTTACACTGTTATTTTATTTATTATTTGTTACATACCTGGGGTATGCTTAACACATTGTAAGGCTAAAGGAAAGATATTTCTCTTGTGCCTTAGTGCACTTTGCAGTGAAACACACAGAAACTGTGTCTTTTGTAAAAGCAGGGAGGCAACCTTCCATATTTCTGAGACACGAGCCCTTCAGAATCAGGAATTCTACTAATTCAAGAAATTCTACCTGCAACTTCTGTGAGATTGACTGAGGAAAATGTTTCAATTAGATTGTTTTTCACGTGAAGCTGGGGTTTTTATCTTTCTATTTTCCCCAGAAAGATCACTTTAGATTTTTCACACAAATGCCATTAATGAGAGATCCTTTGACATCCCACAAACACCTCTGGAAATTTGTATCCCATGTCTGGCCTACAGAGATGGGATGCAATTGATGTCTCAGATGTGCTTTATAAGTTGTTTCTCTCTGATATGTCATAACCATAATGAAACCTGTTAAATTGTGATTTTCAGATCTTAGCAGGCCCTTTCTTGAAGGAAATTGGGAGTTTTATTTATTTAGTAACATTCTTACTAATTAACAAAGGTGGGCCAGATGGATCAGGTTCTAAAATAAGGCCATTTTATGACTCTAAATCTGCTAAGGGTACTTAGAAAAGGAACACTTCATGTCTTCAAGGAGTTGTGTGCCTTGAATTGCAGCATTTTATAATCCTCTATATTATTGTCACTCCAAAGGTGCAATTTTCCTGTGTATTTGCTAATAGGCCTGTGAACTAATGCAAAAATAGCTCTCTGGTAAATCACACCTTTCCCAAGTGATTACCTGACTGGAATCATTCCCAAGGGCTGAAATAGCCCCAGGTTTGACACACACATTCTCTGTCAATGAACAAATCAAATTCAGACTTCAGAACTGACCTGGGGACAGCATGTATGACCTAGTCCATTTAAATTACCAACAGATGTATTTATAACTTTATGTGTATGTATGAATAGATTATTTCTAACTTTTTACTCCCAGCAACTGGGTTTTTATATAAATATAGATGGACAACTGCTACATGAGTAATATAAATTGGCTGAAGTCAAGGTCAAGGGTGATAAGGGATATATACTAATGGAATCATTTTGTTATTTTCAACTTCTTGAATATCTTATTTCAGCTTTCAGGATAGAAAAAGCCTCTTCTTTTAGCTTCTCCAGACAGACTGAGAAAATTGTTATATTTACCACATATAGTAAAGATTTGTGCAAGACTGGAGATCAAGGCAAAGAAGAGAGTTTGCTGTCCTGCTGGCCAAAGCCTAAATGCTGCCCAGCTCAGAACTGCAACGATTTCATAAAGTCTGTGGTCTCTTTAAAATTTATCATTGCAATAATAGCACAAAAATATCTACCAGCTCTTATTCACAAATCTGATTTAAGTTTAATAAAAAAGGAATCATCTAAGGGTGATGTGATTTGAGTGAAATGTATGCAACTATACATGATTTTATCTTGGTTCATTTGCACCATTCCTCGCATGGTTTTTACATAAAACAGTAAAAGTAAGTAATACCATGGTATTTCACAGCAAGTTTGGCCTAAGAACATGAGGTCTGCCTGTTGTTAGAGCAACATCTTTGTGAACAGGTACAGACAAACAGGAAGGGAAACAAAGATAAAGCACAAAATAATCTAAGATAAAGTAGAAAGTGTTCATATAAAAAGACTTTAAAGAAAACTGAGGACAGAGAACCTTTGGTGCTGCCAGAAAGAATCTCAGAATTGGAAGAGGAGAATCCCAGATTTTGGTGTAACTTAATTACTGTCCTGTTGCAGGAAACATGACTTTTCCACTATTCTTAATAAATAAACACATATGATAGCACAAAGGAATAATTTGATTAATGCTTCCTAATGAAATTCATATGAAGGTTCTAAATAATGACTGACTGGCTCAAAAGTGGATCATGAGGAATATTTGTTCAACAAGTCTTAATTTCTAGTTCTCCAAAACTTTTATGTTGATTTTTTTTTTCCAAAGACAATTATAAATTCATTCTTCAGTGTCTTACTTGGAGGCAGGCAGGTCAATATTACATATTTATATTAAAGCCTCAACTGAGAATATAGTTACATTTCCCAATCCTGTTATAACATGCTAATAGTTGGGATCTAATTAAATAGTTCCCTAGATGCACTAAGTTAAGCATTAAAACAACCAGCGTGACATAAATCATTTTGCAACCTTTATAAATGCATTTTCCCCTTACATTTCCATGTGTCTATGTCTCGCTTTTACTCAGAATCATCTGATTAGGTTCCAGGAAACTCAGAGCCCAGTCATGCATTCTGGGTTCAGAACATTCAGATGGCTGAACTTAGAGATTTGATGAGGATTGAGTGGCAATTTGTTTATTATCCCAGGTTGCAGCTGGAGTGGGCAGGTAAATGCCAGCAGGAAGAGCAGGATGGGAGTTTCAGGATGCTTGTGCACAACAAAACTCAGGTCCAACAATACACTCACAACCCTTAAACACACAAATTTTATTTGATGCTTTTGTTATTGCGGTGGTTGATATTACTTCATCATGTCTTGTACATTTGTCATCCTTGGCATGCATGGCACTGCAGCCACTCTGCAATGCAACCCCTCTTCTGTAGTTGGGGGACAGCCAGGGCTTGATGGAAGTGGGGCTGTCTTACCTCCTTTGGCCAGGGAGGTGATGGTGTGTGAAATGGTGTTCTTTACTGCAGGAGATAATGCTCTGGCTCTGGGCTGCTCTGGGAGACAGGGAGCCTGGAGTGGGAAAGCTTCTTCCCTTTAAGTGAAGGAATTAAGCTGCAGCTTTTCTGCCCAGGTTGGTTGCTGGATGCTATCCAGGACTTCTGCTTCAGCAGGGCTGAAATGTTAAATTCTTCCCTTCTGGAGGGGATTTATTGTGAAAGGTTTTCCTTGCAAATTCTGTTCTATTGTCCTGCAATTCCTCCCTTGTGATGTTCTCAAAACCTGATCTAAAGGTAATATTTTATGTATCACTAAGAATATTATTTATCTTAAAAAGATAAAAGACAAAAAGATTGAAAACTCTTGAGGGGCAGCAGGGTCTGTTAGAGAGTTCTGTGACAATTAATGATATTGTTGCTCCATAAAGATGAAGGAGCAGCTTCAAATGCAGCACACACTGTTCTTTGCTGGAAACACTACTGTATTCAAGTCACTCCTAAGCACCTGAACAGTATCAGGAAACTCAACTCTGACTTGAAGTAACCCACTGGGTATCTAAGGAGGCTGGTAGCCCTGATTTTCTGATGAATAACTCAACTTAGTTTCACTGACCACATTATGGTTACATAACTCATGACAGCAGAGCATAGCACTCACTGCAATTAATTTAGTTAGACATTAATGAAAGCTACGTTTCAATGCTGTTGGCCATTTGCCAGAGTATGAAGAAATGTGATATATAATGTAATGACATAATTCAACCAAAGAGCACTTCTCCTGTCCTGTAATCACAGAATCACAGAATCAACTAGGCTGGAAAAGACCTTTGAGATCATTGAGTCCAACCAAATGTTCAGTTTCATTCCCAGATACACAGACCTGTGCAGATGAGCAGTCATGTGCACAATAAAACAAGAATTATTTTTGGAACATTATTCAAAATGAAATGTAATATTTATCTGGATATTTTAATTCTCAGAGTGCTGTAGGAACAATGAGTAGGCATTCTTAATCCCTTACCACATACTGGAAGAAAGATCGTTTTTGGCATAAGCATAAGTTAGAAAAGTGTCTGTGTCAAACTCTCTCCAGTGTGCCTAGGTCTGTTCCTACTCTAAATAAATCCATAGTTGTGGGAAGACAGATTTAAGTGTGTGAAGTAAATTTAAGAAATTAATCCAGATCTGGGTTTGTTTGTTGTTGGTTGGTTTTTTGGGGTTTGGTTATTTAAATGATAAAGAGAATGGTATTGATAGTCCACTATTAGCACAGATGTTGGCATGAAAGAGCTGACAGCTGCACTGAGTTTATGCAGCTATAGTATGTCAGACACTCCTGTTATACCCTTCTAGATTTTTACCAGTTATGCTGAGGTTTTCTTAGAGCATTCTTCTACTCTATTGGGTTTGTGTTGGAGCATTCTTCTATTGTATTACACTTAGAGAATGGATTTGCAGGTGGAATTCCCTAGTTTCTAATAGATAACCAAAGGCATATGAGTCCATTGAGCTAAGAAAGAATATTCTGGGCAGTGTCTGTGATGACTATGCAATATGGTGACTGGATTTCCTGTGGATGGAGGCAGATCATGTGCCACAGCTGCTTTTGATCCCAGCCATTTTATTTAGGAACTTTCATACTGCTCTTAAAAGACTGAGGTAAAGAGCAAATTTCATGTCCCATTCTTCACAGAGAAATTTATGCAACAAAATTGATTGGAATGCATTCCTTCTGACACGGCACTCAAAAAGCAAACTATTACTTTGGAAAATAGCTTTTTTAGAAAAAAAAAATTGGAAAATAACTTTTCTGGTCAGCTTTTCTGTATAGGCAAACCCATCTAATGAGGTTATTGCCATACAGTAACACTCTGGCTTTGATGGGAAGCAATTTCCTTGCTGCTGATCAAGCAATGTTTTGCAAAAAAACCCCCTTGCATATACCTTTATATGGCAGGTGATGTTGAAGGGGAACCTTTATAAAAATAAATTTTTACTATTAATTGTTACATTTTCTGAGCAAAAGAGAATGGTTATAAGCTTTGATCATGGCACTCTAAAGAAGAAGGGAAACATACCAGTCTACACATGTATTAAGGGTTGTGTGACAATTTGTCACTAGATAAATTACAGTTTTATAATGAACAAAATACATTTTTCATAATGTGAAATATGCTTGGAAGTTTTTAGAGGAAAATTTATCACCATATTAAGTAGCAGTCAAATCAGAAGAGGAGAGCCTATCAAATGAAGCAAGACAGAACTCCATTATGTAAGATACCTAAAATCTCCTCTCTGTCTGACACAGTGAAGAAAATGATTCGACTTTTCTGATTGACCTTTTTCTCACTGAAGTTGTAAGACTTTTTTAGGTATAAAAGGAAAATTCAATGAAATTCATGGAAAGCAGCCAACCTATTATTTAATATTCCACATGACTGGATAATATTATTGGTGGATAATATGCAATTTGTTGGAATATAGTAAGGAAACTCATGCATATTTTTTCCACTCATATGTGCAATTTGCTGTGTAAATTCATTTTCGTCATTTTTATTATTTTTCTTGTAGATGGAAGAATAAGTAGAAATTGAGAGAGATAGCATGAGGTACAGTTCTTTTCTGTAGGACTATATTTCTCTTTTCTAATTTTGTAAAACTCTTTCAAAAATATCTTGGGAAACTACTGTTAAATTACAGGGAATACTGATGGATTCACAACAGCATCTTCAACACAGAAAAATGATAAACAATGTTCCCAAAACCTAACTGTGGTATACCTTAGAAGTTTCTGAAATCAATTTTCAAATAAGGAAAAGCTCATAAATCTTGCAAATTTTGTAAAAAAAGAATTTATTGCATACTCCCTTTAGTTGTTGTAAAGACTTTTGGACATAACAAGTCCTGAGAAAAACCTTTGTCTTTCAAATGGAGCGAAATTAGTTTCTTTGTCTATGTTATGGAATTGCTAATTTTTGTTGAACATTTGTTGAAAGGTACTTATTCTGTTGTTCTCTGCCCATTAGCACTTCTGTTACTTTTATTAAAATATAAACAAAAGAAGTTACTTTAATGTGACTACATAGCTCTAATTTGTCATTTCTACTCTGTGCAAATTTCCCTGGATCTAAGTTTATAACCTCATTTGTCGATTTGGTTTTCAAGATGTGAGAGCATTTCTCAGGCACATTTTTCCCTTACTGGCCATAGCAGATTTTACAGCTGTTGTCTCACAAGTTTTGCTGCAGTGACACACAGCTTTAGAAGGGCACTGAGACCCTACCAACTTGCAAAGTCTGACGAATATTTTCATACTGACTTGGTAAATGAGTCACAACCTTTGTGAATTGCCTGAGGGCACAAAGCAATTCAAGGGAAGAGTCATTTAGAGAACTCATCTTTCCAGACTCCTGTTCTCTCTTCACTACTTAACAAGGGTCTTTTTGTAATCACAGTAAAATGCTGATTTCTGAAATGAGGAAGGATCACTCTGTGCTGTGTTCATACAGTCTTGTTTAAGCATATGCTATTGACCAGAGGCAGAGAATAACAGAACCAAATTGATCTCTGATTTGAGATGGCCATCAGTTTTTATATTTAAGCAAGAGACCTCATATTCCTCCTCAAGCTGGTGGAGGTAAAATACTGTTTCATTAGTATGGTTAATATGCATTTGTTGGATATAGGGAGGATCTGCACTTAACCCAGTTCTGAGGAGGCCTGGCAAGACCTTGTTGAGCTGTATGAACAATCACCTCCTACATCCCTAACAAATATCTTTGGGAAAAGAGGGTAGGAGAGAGAGGGAGGCTGGAGGAGTTCAATACTACTTTTTGAAACTTTCAAGAGCAAGCCACAAGAGCTCTCTCTGTTTCAGTCTTGCATCTCTTCTGTCACGGTCTGAAGTCACACAAGTGTAATTTACATTAGACTGGAAATGTGGAAACAATTTGGCCAGTGATGCATAAGGAACAGAAACCAGTTCTCCCTTTCTGATCCTCTTCTGTCAAGACAGAGAATAAAGAGCAAATCATCTCTATTTCCCTTATTAAAATATGGTTCCTAATATTCAAAGGGAAGTAATCCATCGAATAGAAAGGCATTGTTGAGACATAGGTAATGTAGAGGGTGGCAGAATGTCTCAAGTAAGGCTAGTGCAAATGCAATACAACAAAGGAGTTGTTGAAAAACGGGGAAGTTTTAAGTAGACTTTTTTAGGGTGTTCTTTTCACACACTGCCTGCTGCAACTGTGTTACAATAACATAAAATTGCTGTCATTAATGGTATGGACCTATTTTGCCTGCAGAATTAGGCTCAGCAGGATGGATCATTATTAAATTGCAGAAAGCATTACAATCAACTCTGGATATTGAAGTAGCTAACCTGGATTAAATTTTAGAACCATGACACAATGTTGAAGATAATGTAACATTGCAAAGAAGAGTACCTAGACTAGACATGGCAGAAGAAATTGAAGTTCTTTAGTTATCAAACAAACAAAACCCCCAGCCAGTAACTGAGACTGTTGTGAAAATGCTGTCAAATCAATTAGAGCTGCTTTTCCCCTGTTTTTTTTTTTTTTTCATGCTGTCTGAGGCCCAAACAAAAGGCTTGTGATATCCCAGCCCAATTTATTGTTGACTTTCTGTAATTTGCAGAAAAGTAGGTGAGTGAACATCCCATTTTTCATATTATCTCACCAAAAGGCTTTAGCATTGGGAGGTCTATGTTTGCAGCGCTGTCAAACTGACACCAGTGTGCACACCCAGTATATTCTTGCTGTCAGTGCTGCTGGTGGACCTGGCATTCAGATCTGCTGGCCATCTGCCTTTACCCTGATGCAGTGCATGGGAGAAACAAGATGCCTTGGGTTCTTTCTCTGAGTTCCCAACAACATCCATCCCCAGACAGCCAGGATTCACACACAGCTCGACCTCACCCAGCCTATGGCAGTAGTGAGGTGTTTTGTGCCGTGCTCTGAGAATGCTCTGGTTGCTCTCCACCTGCTTTCTGCCCATGATGCCTCAAGAGACGTCATTGCCACAGGAGTCACCATGATGGCTTCTTACTAGATTTGGTAAATCTCACATGGACACAAAGAAATTATACTGATGTCATTGCCTGAGTAAACAAATATGGAATTTCACTGAACTGAGAAATAGGTTCTGTATTTTTATTGGAATAAAGGATGATAGATGATCAAAGCAGAGGCATCCAAGAGGCAGATATACATCAATGCAGAAGACTCTAATGGAAGAGAATAGCACACTGTGCCCAAGTTCATGGTAATTCTGTTTTGTGAAAGGCAAATGCTATTATTCTCAGGGTTAGAACATATTTTCCCAAACTGAACTTTCAGGAGATTTCATTCCTTTGATGTCACTGTCCACTTTTATTTCATGATTACCCAAAAAGCCATGATTAGACCCTAGGCAGAAGCAGAATAGGGAGCAAAGAGAGGGACTGAAAACTGGTCAAATTGGGCAACATGTGGAGGCATTTTGTTGAGTGAATATTTGTTTCACTCCAGTCTTGCTGATGTTGACGGGGAACAGTGACACTGCTCCTCTCCCAGGGCAGTCAGTGCATGTTCTGTAGCTGCAGCCAGAGGGTTGGCTCCCAAGGAGCTTTGTTAGTAGGATGGCGCCAAGAGCAGGTATTACAAACTCTGCCAGGGTACAAACACTGCTTTCTCAGATAATGAGAAAAAAAATTGTGAGAGATCTTCACATATATTTCAAACTCACCTTCTCCCCTCCTTCAAACAGAGAAGCAAGGTTCATTTTTCCTTAATGCATTGTATAGCAGGGGTTGAAACCGGCAGGTAGAAGGCATAGTGCTGTTATTATTACTTACTCTTATAAAAGGCAACACAGTGAATCTGTCTCTCAGAGTTAGGTTTGAAATTTGCAGTCCTCAGCTACCTGAGTAGGTTTAAGGAATAATTTCTGTTATTTGTAATATATGAAGCAATAAAATGCTACTAAGAATGATTAATAGCCAAAGTGAAGCTCGGACATTTCATTGATCTCAAAAGCCATTTATTGCAAGTATATGAAAGCAAAAGAGATTATTGCTATTATACAACAAACTATAAAATCAGAAAGGAGAAAAATGCATCTTTTTCTCCTTGCAGATGATGAAAAAGGTATTCTGCACTTTTCCTCTCTGCTGGATTTTCCATTGGAAACACATGCTGGAGGCACGAGTGGGATCAATAACATCACAGAGCTTTAAATACTGATTAAATGATCAAGGACAGATACATTTGAGGATGAGCTGAAAAACTGTTCACTGAAGCAGCTGGTGCAGAGCAGAAGTGACTGGACTGGACAATGAGGGTTTTGTGTGCAGTTACGTTTGAATTTTTCTGCCTGGAATTCTGTGCTGGTTATATAACCTCTCTTGATTAATGGAGCCCCTGTGCCAGGTTGTCGGCTGCAGCTGAGGTGT
Source organism: Pycnonotus jocosus (assembly GCA_013400435.1). Lineage (NCBI taxonomy): Eukaryota > Metazoa > Chordata > Aves > Passeriformes > Pycnonotidae > Pycnonotus > Pycnonotus jocosus. Next base: position 36,659 of record VWYP01024813.1, on the reverse strand, counting down.
GTCTGGCACAGCCAAGGGGAGCTGGCACACCAGCCTGCTGCTAGGTTTGACCCTGTTCCACCCCGAGCCTAGGACACAAGAAGCCATAGGAATACTTGAAGGACTGGATGTTCCTGTGTTGGTTCTGTACCACCTGAAGGTTCTCCTTCACACCAAACAAAATGTCCAGCCCTCTGGCTTCACAATGGTCACAGCAGTCCCACAGAAATTTGGACTTCAAAAGAACATTCCTGGAGGCCACATCCTCTGGTCATGAGCAGACAGCCTTTTGCACAAGGTAAGAAAAAAGCCCATTCCACTGGTCATGTGCCACTCTGACAACTACTGATGTCTAGGGGACCTGGAAGACATTAGGTGCATTAGGACAACTGGAATTTGTTATACTGAATATGCAAGTGATTCTGGTTTTGTATTTTCAGGTCCCAAGTTGAAGAGGTCTTAAGAGGACATTCAGAGAGAAATCATGGTGAGAAGTATTCCCTTTATAGTTTTCCCTATATTCCATGCAGTAGTAAGGAGTGACCAGAATTAGGGAACTCTAACTAGGGAAGGCTGCATGGAGGTGAACTTTTTTTGTTTGTTTTAACTATTTTTCCTGGCTATGCTCCTATAAATAGTAGGGGTTTGTTTGAAGAAGTTGAATTTAAATAATATACCTGTCCTTGTGAGGCAGATGAAAACTGGGGTGTATTGCCTCTAAGAGACAAGTAACTGGCTCTTTCCTGCCTCTTGAAAGGTATGTTCATGCAGACACCAATGCAGAGACCAAAAATTTCATTAAATCAGTGAAATCCTATGCAACACTGGATGGAAGCACTATCTTGTATGATTTCTGCTTCTCCCTGTGTGCTAAGAGACTTTCTTTATTGGATATTCTTCTACCTAACTGCTTGCTATACACAATCTTTCCCCTTTTTTCTCCTTAATATAAATCAACTATCTTTACCAAGAATGAAAATTTAATAACATGTTATAGATTCAGATGAATCAATAGCTCTAATGGTTTGGAAGAGCGTTTTGCCCAGTTGATTAATTTGGATTATCAAATTCTGGAGACATAGACTGCAGTTCATGGATTTTATGATGCCCAAGATGGCTTTGCCTTCATCCAAGAGGTAACTGACGATACCTAATTAATGACAAATGTTTCAAACACATACTTGCTGTAGCTACTATAGTCTTTTAGCTGAATTCAGCAATTTATCTTTCTTCCTGGCTCATTAAACTCTATTTTGAGCTCCACTAATATACAGCTAATGATATGTCTTTAAGAGTATTTGCAAATCAGTCACCTCTGCCCTGGAATTAGTTCTTTAAAAGTCTAAAAATCTACAATCATGTAAAACAAAGTGCACATCAATCCTTCAGGGCCTGTATCATTTGAAGGTTGGGGGGCATATTTTCTCCTTTATCCTGATGACATCTCTTGGTAAGAGGAACTCTTCTGGTAAAATCTTCTCTCCTCCTGCTAATCTGCATGTGCAATGCACAAAATTCAGTCTCAGCTATGTTTTCAGGTTGTATTTATAAATTTTATGGCTAGATTCTGCATATCAACTGCTTCTCCTCAGAGGAGCATTTTCCAGTATAGAGTCCCCAGTGGGACAACACACAGATATTACTAATGTATCCATCAGCAAATTATCTAGGCAGCAGTCACAAAATTGAGATTTGGTAGTAAAAATAATTGATTTTTTCACTACAGTATCTTGAGTTGAGAAGTTAGAAAAGAATCTTAATTTAGAGTGACTGGAAATAGAAGTGTTGGGTTTTTTTCTCAGAATGCAGAAGGGCATTCAGCTGTGTGCAGCATCAGGGTTCAAACCCAAAGAAGGCCTGCATAAAGGACTACTTCCATCTGCCAGGATCATACCCTACTCACAGCATTTGAAAGCTATCTTAGCAGAGGTCACCCTTAGCAAATGCCCTTTTCCTCTTCAGTTGTGGCTATGTGAAAAATAAAAGTCTCTCTGGAACTATTTTGGAAATTAAATTTGCATTTTTAATAGCATCAGTATGACTCCTGCTGTGTTCTTCAACAAACATTTTCTGATACCCTGTATGAGATTTGTCTCAGTTTGTATGTAAAAAACCTCTGTTCTTCTGAGGTCAAGTGACTTTATTGGATGATCTGTACCTTTGAAAGTTTCTCTATCTTTGCTACCTATTGAAGGGCTCGGCAGAAAGATTGCATTCAGCATTGTGATCTGAAATTGATTGGGATCAGACTCATTCTAATCAGCTCTGGCACAAAGTAGCATAACACAGGGCTCTCTGCCAAGAACAGTCTGATCTCAGCTCCTGAGTGCTTCACAGTGAAGTACTGCAGCCCTTGGGCTTCCATGGAGAGCAGTTTTTCTCCTAGGGTAAGAATGGAGAACAGCTTGCTGGATTAGCAATGCTTTTATTTTGGAGGGCCTGTAAGGAATATGGAGAACAGCACCTGGTATGCTCCCGGGAGATTTGTGTTGTTTTGTCTTGCACAGGTGGAATTTCTTAATGCCTTTCCAATTCAGCGTCAGAAAGAAAGAACTGCATTGACCCAAGCGTGAAACACAGTAGCTAAATCCTCACTGGAGACAAGCAGTCACAGCAAATCAAAAAGATTAAATTGTAAATATTGTATATTACCTCTGTCCCTAGTAGAAAGTGCTATCTATGTTATAGTTTGTCTTTATGTTTCATTGAGAAAGATTCCCAGGACAGCCATGGTCATGTCTTTGAGGAAAGGAGTAGAACACAGACACTCATGGATTGAGTATCATCTGTTGGGGACACCAAGTGATTGCTTTGGAGACATTATGTCTTCATGATGGGCTTTTCCTGCTGGCTTATTAACTTCAAGAAGAATTTAAACAATTCAGTTTGATTCTCCATAGATAAGACACTACTTTGTCCTGTTAATGTTCTCCTTTCCCTTATGAGCAGCTGATAATGATCTCATAAATCTCTAGGGGAAAGCTTAAGGAACTAGCCAAACGTCAAAAATATAAGCAATCTCAGGGTTAGAATGTGGCATGCACTTAGTTAATTTTTGTGTTTCTTTCATATGAATTTAAGTCTCAGTTAATCATTATGAGGTGTTTCTCTGAAGGACAGTTGGTGTTACGCTATATCTTATTTTCCAATGTGAAATTGCCACAGGCACCATATTAGAGTTTATTATGCACATTTTCTTTTAAAATTATCTTCTGCGCAACTTTTTCTTGTGTTTTCAAATGAACACCACTAAAATGAATTAAAAGAGCAAGGAGACCAAGAGGTGTTATAAAGACAATATTGTATTATGAAGACATTACTATGATGTCAAAACTAAAGCAGTTCAGAATCAGTTGCAGAATGTTTTGCAATTATTGTATAAATTTGGCTTTCCAGGTTTATGGCTTAAATTTCTGTTTGGTATGAGACTCCTGAGTATTGCTGGAAGTTATTTTCATGATGCTTCACTTTACCATGTGAAACAAGCAAAGTGGACTCTACATTGCAATAGAAGCTTATTGTAAGATACTGAGATAAAGGAAGTCATATAACACTTCAGAGTGACAACAATAGGAAGAAGCCCATTATCAGTCTTTCCATGTGTGTAAACCACACACATGTATATTTCTGGATAGGTACTGCCTATGACAAACCTAATAATCTAATTGAATTAATGAGACAACAGCTTGGAAATTCCCAAATATCAGACTTAGCATTGGATTCACTTTGGACACACAACTCCTAATTTTCCAGTGGTGAAAAAAAAGGTGTGTTTGCATATTAGATGATTATTAGGTTATTTGCCGATTTGCATACAAATAAAAACAATTCCAGTCTTTCATCTTGCATATCAATGAGTTCTCTTCAAAGGAAATTATGCCATGACAGTTTTGCTTTGACTTCAATTTGGGCCAAATTATGTTCTTTACTTCTGTTGTCTATCTCTGCATTTCAGCTGGTAGAGGGTAATATCCAACCGCAAGAGCATAAGATATTTAAAGAATGACAAAGTGGAGATGCCTTAATGCAAAGCACATTATTCTGAAGTAGCTCCTGATGGGAGCTCCCTATGCCTGGAGTGCCACCTAGTAGAGTTCATGTGAAAAGAATACAGGAATTGTAGATGCTGCTGCAGTTCATTTGAAAATGTATTAGATGGCTGAAAGATGTCCTGAGGAGGAGAAGGGTCAAGAATCCTTTTATTATCTTCCATATGAAAACAAATGAAACTACTACTCAAAGATGCAGTGAAACCAGTCTTTAGAGAGTGGACATGTGAAAAATTCTGAAGATGAAAAAAGGCACATACCAAAAGAAATACATCAAGGGGAGAGATAGAAGAGGAAAAGATCATATCTCCTAAGCACCTGAGGAAATGCTGAAATTAAGTTTTATCAATATTATAAATACAACAAAAGTGTAATGTAGTAGAAAAGCAATCATGACTAGAATGGGGATTTATGAAAATGCACTGTTAGGAAAAGATGAAAACAAAGTCAAAGGCAACAGAACAGATGTATATATAAAGTGGTAATCGGTAAAGAAATAGAACTGAGATTACAAAATAAAATACAATGTTGGGCAAAAGTGAATTAATGTAAGTAAAGGTTGGAAAATAAAACGTTCCTAACATGTAGGAGTGGGTGGAGTTTGATTATTTCTTTGAAAAGAATGATGTCACAGGTGTCTATAATGACTGGAGACTGTGCTTCATGACTCTGAAGTTAACTCTTCTACCATTCAACCCCATGAAAAGAATAGGTCTCTATATGGGTTTCCCCATACAGTAAGCAGTCTATGCATGTAATTTTCTGATCTTTTTCATGAATGCATGGCTAACTCAGCCCTATTGCCTTTGCAAGATTCTGAAGTACCTGGAATACAAACTAACTTACCACTTCAGGCAAGTAGAGGTATGCTCCTCTATGAGTCATGGCAGTAATGGGGCCAGTTTAAAAATTGTAGCTCCTTACCTTTGAATTCTTTCAGGTTTTTCAGTAGCAGCAACACAATTTGGTTTTTATTGCAATGCTTTCTCACTGCTGCCACAAAGGCAGCAGCAGTTGGCAACTGGCAGAAAGCTTGTTTCTGTCTTGAAATCCAAATAACTGCTGAAGGAGGAATGGTAGTTTCATAGACTGTGAAAGTATTAAAACCCATGGCAATAAAGAGATCTCTGATTAACAAAACCCAAACAATTGAAAAGGATACAAACCCCCCAATTCTTTATACAACAATCCTTCAGTTCCCTCAGTTTCACCCAAACGAAATTAAAATGAGAACCTTCAGGCAAATTGCCATTAAACGAAAACTCTTAAAAGGGGAATGTACAATCTAATTATAGTGTAACAAATGTGTACCTTTCATCTACAAGTCTGGTACTCCAAATTATAATAGTCAATTATGATTATATAATCTATTAAAAAGAATAACCAAAGTGCTATAATGAAAAGGAAAAACCTACAAAAGAACATGAAAGACATCTCCAGTGGCTCAAAGTGGCACAACAGTAGTATCCTATACAATTTCCTTTTTCATGTAGCCTATATTTAGACTATGTTGCAGAGACAGGGGTGCTGGCAGCCAGTTCCTGAATTCTCAGGAATACATTCTCTACAGCCAGTGCCCACTGAATTATTTTTTATTATATCTCATGAATGCAGCTACCTGGAAGTAAAATGCATGCAGCTCATAACTAAATCAATGAACCACAGTTAAAAGAAGTACTTCCTTTTATTTTGCAGGTCATTCATATATTTGAAAAATATCCATCCTTCCTTCCTAACTTCCTTCATTCTGAACTTCCTTCCTTCTGAACTTCCTTCTGAACTTCCTTCCGTCCAAACTTCCGAACTTCCGAACTTCCTTTCTCCCAATTTTTTAATTACATAATGACAAAATTTAAAAAAAAAATACTGCAAAGTGTTAAAGCATGATTGAGGTTATGGAATAGTTTCTATTCTACATAAATGAGCAACTAAACCAGGGCCTTTCAACCTGAAGAGATTAAATGAGGGGAGATATGAAAACTCTACAGTATCATACATGTTAGAAAGATGACAAATAAAGAATCTATCCACCACCTTTTCAAGTACAAGAAGTTAGGGGGCTCAAATGAAACAAAGAATTTACTTTATGTGTGGGTCAGTGGAGGAACTCTGTAATAGGATTTGGTAGATAGGAAACCCATTCAGACTCAAAAAGTGAATGAACAAATTCATTAAAGAAAAATAATCCAGTGTCTCTTGAACCAGTAGACATTACTACTGCCTTAGGGACTATCTGAACTGTGATGCTCTGCAGGCTCTGAGAACATCGTATGTTACTACCTCGTTCCTGCACTCTTCTCTAGACATCTGCTATCAACTGCTGTCAGAGACAGAAATCAAGTCAGCTGCTTCACTGCAAATGCTCCTTATGTGAAAATTAAAAACTTCCCTAACTCTAATGAGTTTCTGATACATTTGATATGGCTTAAGGGGAGCATGCTAAAACTGAGAGAATTAAAATTAGGTGTATTTGATCTATTCCCTCCACATTGTCTGTGATCATACAGTCTAAACCACAAAGCTCTATGTTGATTTAATAACTTTTTGGTCAAGAGTTTTCTCATGTATAATATCTACACTATATCTGGAGTTTGCCTTTGCTTAGCTTTCCATCTCTAATCTAGTATTAAGAAGACAAAATCTCTAATAATTGTGACTCCTGGTGTAATTGTTGCTAAAAAGATCTCAGTTCATATTCAAAACCTGATCACAGGTAAGTGAAACCTCTCTCTGGTACTTTCATAGTAAAACCTCTCCCAAATATCCTTTAACAAAACAATTTCAATCACAGCATATTCATTTAATCTATGCTAAAAAATCTTATTTCTTTTCCAGCTATAGACCATTATTAGGGCAGAAATATTTTTATTTCTGCCTTTTGAGAACTCTTAACGTATGAGAGCCTGATTTGTCTTCTATATATTTGTGTTTAATATGATACTCACCTGCATATTCAGTCAACCTCAGACTCAGAGGTAAACTTCCACAGACATATACCTATCAAAAAGCCTTTCAAAAAATGCCTACCAATAAGGACCTCCTGGGATCTTACACTTCCTTAACCAATATCATGGAAAAAAGAATGGAAAATATGGCTGCAGACAAACTGACAGCTTCACCTACATGTGAGGTTTTTTATAATGCTGAACTGTGTAGTGTTGCCTGTCCTCCAACAATTCCCCTGGGCCATGACTAATTGCAGAAGTTAATAAGAATGAACATTCTAGCCTGAGAATCGCCATGTGAATATATCAAACAAGGTGCAATGCTTTTTCTGACAGTTGCCTCAGCTGTGAGGAAACCAAAACAACACTATTATTGATGAGAGCAAAAGCTTAGCATAGCAGTTTTTCTGGAAAAAAACATACCAAAAAATGTCAGTTCCAGGGACTGTTCTGTCTTCCCATCATGGCATTTGTAATAAGGCTAAGTCCACTACAAGTTTTTGTTTACGGAGCAGTGCTGTTTCATTTTGTTTTCCATTTTGTACACATTCCACTTCACACAAATAGTTCTTCAGTAGGGCAAATAAGTTAACCAGAGCAACCACGAGGTAGGTCTGAAGCATCCTGAATAACTTGGAGAGAGTCAGTCAGACACTTACTCTGACAAAATCTACCTAAGCCTAGATTCAGTAAATAAATAACACAGAGTAGGTGTCTGAATCTCAACCTGCTAACTTTGCAGGGAAATGGCCTATCACTCAATTACTACAACGGGAATTTCTTAGTCAACAAAAAATATTGATCCTTTCAAAAGTAGCATGTGAATTTCTGTGCAGCTTACACAGGTTTACCTTAAATATTTTTTCAGAAATATTTTTGAATGCTCAAGTGGTGATTGCAATGGAGTACCATCTAAGATATATTGATGGTGAGTTTAGATCTGATTTTAGGCCTGATTTAGGTACCAGAGAAACTTTTCCTGTTTTCTGGTTTTTTGGTTTGGTTTTGTTTTTTGGGGTTTTTTGTGTTTTGGTTTTCTGGGGGGTTTTTTTGTTTGTTTTTTGGGTTTTTTTGTAATGCACTTGAGTCCAGCCCACAAAAGCCCAGAATTCTGGGGTTCTTCTTGGGTAGGTTGTGCTGCCTGAGGAAAATATTTTGCCAAAAATGCTGGTAAAATACAATTTAAGAAGCATTTTATAATGACTGTTACTGGATTCATGCTGGCATGGGGTTTTTTTCAGAAGTATCAGGCATTCATTGTTTCCCTTGTTTCAACAGTTGTTCACAAAAGCCTGGGTTACCAGATTGTAAGTGTATATATTGTTCATATCAATTTAGTTCAAAAATGTTAGTAAGAAAATAGCATATATATGAAAGACTGCAATCTGTCTGAGTTTGGCTTTTTTCATGTGACTGAAGAATGACTATGGAATGTATCCAAATAACATTTAATTGGGAGAAATCTTACAACTGCAGGATGACTTTTATGGAGCTGTTAATCAACGTACCTTTGTTTGCTTCACAGTGTTTGTTAATGTATATTTTAATAGAGTATTAATCTTTTCCATTTGTTTTTTGGGTCAAAAAAAAAAATCCAAAAAACAACTCTTGCTTTGCTTGATGTACTATGCACAGAATAATTAATTAATAATAATTAATTAACATACTTCATTTTGACATAGAATTATAAAGGAAAACAGAATAATGAAATTGGCACCATTATTTTCCAGTAGCTCTAAAATTTAATTACAGAAGAGAGTCTATTCTCTCCATCCACCATGTTTTTACAATGAAGATAAAAGATGGTGATGTGGCTTAAAGTTAAATCAGGAGATGCCTGCTCAGGAGTTACTTGTCCATGACCGAACACCCATTCCCGTTCCCAGGCTACAGCCTGTTTACTCAAAACAATCTGAGCTTTCCGATGGAGTGTTTACTTGAATTAAAAACTGGCTTGTGCGAGTGGTGGTTTTGAAGGAATCCTTGATCGTGAACCTTCGATTTCAAGGGGAGTCGGAATGAAGTTACTTGAGGCACCCTAAGCCCTGTGGATAGCCAACATGGGCCGGGGCTAATGAACTTTAAGCTGACACCGCCTTGGTTTTGTTTGTGGTTGTTATGGTTCGAACTGCGTCAAGAGTTATGCCATGAGCGTGCAAATACTCGGCCACCCGTCTTAATTCTAAGACGTTTGGTTTATGCAGTAAATCCAGCGGTTTGGAGAGCCGGTGGCCGTAACGCGAGCCCGAGGGCTCCGGCAGGCAAGGTGGGGATCATCGGCGGCGGCAGCAGCGCCCGGCACAGCGCCGGTCCCACCTCGGGCCCCAGGCACCCTCTCGCCCGA
>VWYP01024813.1:13774-26963 GCA_013400435.1 Pycnonotus jocosus | reverse complement strand
GAGGCGGCCGGGCCGGGGGCGCACCGGCCCCCGGGAGCGGCCAGGCCGCGGCCCCGCTCGCTGTCCGGGTGTGCTCCGCCGGCTCCTCGCTGCCTCCTGCCCCGCGCTTCCAGCCACCAACTTGGGCTTAGCCCGTTCCCGTGCACCTTCACACAACAGCAGAGTCATGGTCCTCGAGTGCGGGGTGTCTCGTCACTGCTGTCGTAGCCGTGGGTTAGTGCTGCAGTCGGCCAGTGCGTGTCCTTGTCGTACCCGATCAAGGGAAATTTACATGGGCAGTACAGTTTCCCGAAGCTGTCAAAACACCTTTTTTGTACAGTCGTATATTGCTGCCCTGTGCTAAAAGGCCTTTGATACTGAGAAATGAAAAACAAAAATATCAAACTGTTAAATCTGTTTGTTCAGTTGTTATGCCAAATAACCTGTAGTTAAACCCAGTTCTTGTCATCACATTTGTCTGGCTCTATTACCGGTTTTGCCCTTGCTTTTTGTTGCTCTTGCTCATCTTTATATCTTTTCACGTCAAATGTATTTCTTATCCCCTTTTGAATGTTGGAGCAAAATGTTTGGAGATTTTTTTTCCTCTTTTTTAAGTGAAGGTTTGGTGCTCATTCCATGAACCTAATCTTGCAAACTTTATAACTTGCTCTGTCTAGAATCCATGCTGACTCAGGAGTTAAATGTGAGTTTGAAAATGCAAAGCCCCTTTCAGCTTTCCTAAATCGCCCAGTGCCTTATCAGTTTGGCTCTTCCACCGTCGGTAGTGTTCAGTGCTGTAGGCTCTCTCAGACTGGCCCATGCAAAATCTAGGAGGAAGGTGATAATGGCCTTATTTTTTACACATTGGCTTAAATACTTAAAGTATTTTCTCAGGATGGAGACGGCTAAGGGTCAACCTTTCTGTACAAGGAAGAATGGGGCCCATTTTTCATACCTGCTCAATGTGTGCTTTGATTGTGGGTTCCCATGAGTCCCATCTATTTAGTTATTACAGAAACATAAAGAGTTTCAGTACTTTTCTTGAGAGAATGAGCATGACCTATCACCTGGTGATCAGATAAGTTAATAAAAAAGAGCTGCTTGGAAGAGTACTCCGAGAGCTTACTAAGGCAACCCAGTGTTTTTCTTCAGATGTGATGGATGGCATTTGCCACATTTTCTGTGATTCTGGAATAGCTTGTTTTGAAGTTTGTGTGAATTATCATGGCAGGAAGATGTCAGAAGGCTGTGAGTGCTGTTGTACTGAACTCTGAACTGCTTAGTCATTTAGTGGAGTCTGTTCTTGTCATCATTGTACCAGCTATAAAGAATGATGCTGGTGTCTGATGCAGGTGGTTTTTTTGCCAATATGTGAAGGAGGAATCTGCCAGAGCTGATGAGTAGAAAATGCTAAGGATGAGGGTGTGTTTTGATTTCCTCTCTTTACTAAAACTTGATTCATTTCATACTCCTTAATATATGATTTCAAAATTTTTAAGTAATGGTCTGTGGCCAATTAACTTTTTTATCCTACTCTCTTTTAATTATGTGCTACTGAACTGTTTTGTACTTGCTGAAGAAAATATAAGGGAAAGCTGAAAATTGAAGTGAGCAGCTAAGCATGGTTTGCTTTTTGTAGTTCTTTATGTTAAAACCAGACACAAATGTCTTTTGCTGAAAGAGACAAAAAAGAGGCATCAGCATCTCTGATATTTACCCCATTTGAATGAAGGAACTTCCAGTGGTCCAAAGTACTGAAGCAGTTGCTCATCAGAAGCTTCAGCTTGCCAGAACCCCCTGTGTTACAGCGTTAAAAGGGTGGGTTTTTCCACAGTGATAACTCTTGGTCTGTGTTGCTTTGGGGATACAAGCTAGTCAAATGCAAATCTCAGTGTTTTCAATGCTTCCTTCTCTACAAAGGTCTTGCTTAGCTGTAACATCAGCTTTAATAACTAAGGCCGTAGAATAAGCAGTGAGTCTCTTCTTTCCAAGCCAATCCCCATCCCACCGCTCAGTTTGGTCAGTTTCAAAGCCTAATGATTGCAGTAGAGTTTCTTGCCACGTTTTTGTTTGCGGATAGAAGAACCTCTGTGCTCTTCATGCTTGGAACAGCTTCCCTATGGAGATGTGCAAGGCCTCCTTATCCACCCTCAAACTCTGATGGCAGCATTATACAATTGTACTGAGCACAGTACAGAGAAAATAAGACTTTGTGCTGAGATCTTTTGCTGTTCATTATTATGTAGGACTGAATTTGATGAGACCAGGATCAAGGATTAGTGCTAGAAGACACTGTAGTAGTGCTGCCATTGGTAAATCAATCTGTGTCTATGAAAAATAGGATCATTGAAAAGAGAAGATAGGTTTGCCAAATAGCAGTGAGTGTGCTTTATTTCCTGCCTCATATTTATTTATTAAGCATTAAACTTCAGACTGAAAAGCACAATACACTTTTGGACTGAGGTTTGGTTCTTATTTGAAGGATATTGTGAAAGGAATGCTTAATTCTCTGAAAGACATATTAATAAACTGTTAACCCCTTCTGTATATGGTAAACCAGATATCATTGATGTTCTCCAGTGCTGGAGTAGGTAAATAAATTTATAACTGCTCTTCAAGGGATTAAAGGTTTAAACCACCACTGTTTTCTGAGCTGTAAGATACATCAGATCCTCTTTTGCTGATGAATGACATACTTTCTTTTTACTCTGTGCTAAGCAATGTGTATCTACATATTCCATTCAGGGTATATTTAATCTCACTGTGTAATTAATAGTAATTATAGTTCTGGTACAAAGTAACTTCTGTAGATTACCTTCCATTATTGTTACCTTATTTTTCCTTAGAGATGGAATTGATGTTTTGGGGTTTTGAGGGTTTTTTCCTCATTCCTTTAAGTTCATGAAAACTTTACTTCTGTAGCTGAGAGTAATGTATTGGGTTTGTATTCCAAAAATATCCATAGAGAGGCTGGTTGCTTTGAGACAAGCAATGTTTCTGAACATCTTGACCAGGAAAGCCACATTAGAAACACATGTGTTTGGGACTGGACTCATGGCCTTACTGTGATAATGGGGTCAATGCAAACTGACTACAGTTTAGGACAGCAACTTAAACTTAAGTCTCTGAGAGTTTTGATCACTAAAAGCTCTGGATGTAATGGGGAGGCCTAGGACAACCAAAGTGTTTGGTTTTAAGTCCAAGTATAAAAACAGTTATCCTATGGCATGTTTGGCTTTTCAATGTTTGTTAAATGGTCTATACCACTAAACTTCACAGCAGCATCATTCTTAAGACAGGGTAATCTAAAGAGTTGGGTTTTTTTCCCACATCACAAATGGTAGGAAAAAGTGCTGTGAAAAGAATTTTTAAGTTTTTTATATAAAGACACCTGGGAGATCTTGAAAGGCATGGATGAAATAAAATGTTTTCATTTAGTCTCTCTGCTTTTACCTCCCAGTGATCTGTTTCCTTTGAGCAGTGTTTATGTAACTTACATATCTCCCATAGTACTTTTTTTTAATGTTGCTATACTGTGATATCTTTGTTCAGGTTAACTGTGCTTCTTAAAAATACCTCTGTGTTAAGAGTGAAGTCATGCACTTGATGTTTCTTGGGGTGTTAATCAGTATCCTAGAAAGTTTGAGAACTTGCTGGAAACATTACTTGTAGCCAATTGTGTCAAATGTAATCTATGATAGAGAAAGTAGTGTCATGAAATCCAGGGTAATTTATTAATTCGTATCTTGGCAGGAGAATGTGTCCCTTGCTGATATTTTGTCACTGCGGGATAGCTGTCTTACTGAGCAAGATATTTGGGCAATTTGCCTGGAGTGTTGCCATTCTTTGAAGAGCATTGCCCATTCTGCAATCTTCCAGACACTCTGCATCACTCCTGACACTTTGGCTTTTAACACCAATGGCAATGTATGCTTCATGGAACAGCTCAGTGGTGAGTATTTGTGTTTCCAGGCCGTTTGTTTTAGAGCTATGGAAACTCATAGTGAGAAACTGCAGTAAAACATCACATTCTATTCTTAAGACTTACAATTAAAATAAAGATAAAATAAAACTTATTTGTGAAGGGGTGTGTGTATGTACATGTGAAACTACGTGTTCAGTTTTGCACTTGATGAACAAAGGCGGTTCTGAATTTGCTTAGAAAATTCCTCCTAGTTATTTCAAGACTTATCCAGGTGATAAGTCTTCTTTATGTCCATTTTAAACACACAGATTGTGTACCTGTGTGTGCAAGTCTCTGCCTTGGTAAAGCATGTCCTTCACCTCTTACAGACCTTCTGATTTCATGGGTATGTTCTGTTTCTAGAGAAGTCTGATACTCAGTGTATCTTGGTGATTGTGGCCATAAAAAAAGGAGCAATTCTATTGCATATTTGGTATTAAAAAGGAAAGTTCTCTCAAATAAAGGCCTTGTTTTTTTTAAAAGCTCTCTATTGAATAAAAAATCATTATTTTTTTAAGTAATGATTTTCAGACTTGCCAAGTATTGAGACTGATTGAGAAGTGAATTTTAATATGTTAAGAACCAGTATGTATGTTGAAGATGTTCAGGTATTATAGCAGATGAACAGGGAGATGCTTGACTTTATAGAAACTTCTTGCTTCAGCTCAGACAAAAAAGCATGTTAAAGGTTGCTGTTCCTTTCTCATGTGATGCATCTCAAGATTATAGGTCTTAAGCCTCTTAATGATTTTACAGAAGAGTAAAGAAAAGCAAATGACTCTTACTCTATGGTACTTTTAAAATTATGGTGGCTCATAGCTAGGAGAACCATTCTAGTCTAGATACACACTAGTCAAGTTTTTGCTGTGATGTCTTTAACCTAATTTATTTTTAAATCTCTATCAGGATAAGTGTTCATTCTTTTAGGAAAAATCTAGATCACAGTATTTAGAAAAAATAGTAGAATAAAAATGAGATAAAGTAACATTGCAACAAATGAAGATTTATTACCTCTTTAGAATTAAAGACAGTTTTTCATATAAATGGAACATCATAAAATATAATTACAAGGATGAAAATATATTATGAATATGAATTATGAATATATATTCATAATTATGATATTTGTTTTTTATTAAATTCTTTAAATAGACATGAGACAACTTTTAGTTCCATATTAATAGGGTAAGGTGGAATCAATTTCCTTTATTTTAAGGAGCTGTCATACCTTGAAATTAAAAAAAGGAAAAAGAAGCCGGCTTTGTATAAGCCAAGGGTATATGAAAGACTTGTTGAGGAGCATAAATCTAGTGGATGAAAAATGCTCCTCAGCTAAGATCTTTGCTTGTAGCTAGGAAAGAGAAAAATCAATTTCTTCTTAAATGTTTTAGTCTAATTGAATAGTTGGCAAACAATTGATCCAGGAATGTTGTATTCAAGTACTTATAATATGGGATAACAAATTCCCATGCAAAGCAAATGCACAAAGATTTAGTTCCCTGAAGTCATGTTAGTCTCTAAGGAAAAGACTTTTCATTAGTTCTCTTTAAAGAAAGATATGTTTTCCATAGGAGTGCAAAAAAGTTATGCCTATGTTCTACTTCTCATGCTCTACTCTCTCTTTGGCTTTTTCTCTCAGATTTTGTTACTGTTTGGCTAAAATATCGTTTGTTAGGTAGGCACTTGAGGAGGTTGTCCTTTTTGCTTCCCTGCAGTTGTTGCCTATGGATCTGTTCTTCCAGAAGAAACTTATAACCTCTCTATTTGCTTTCCAGTGAGAGAAAATGAACAGCCTGTCATATCTGCTTTAGCAAGTTCTGCTTCCTGCAGGTTCTGTGGTGCTAAAGTGACAAACATTCAATAGGATGTTCTGCCAAGGGATCTGATACCTTCTTGTCTCTTCAGATCACACAAACCGCCATTGTAAACATTATATTAAAAGAATACAGTGAGCTGTACCAGTGATAAGTTAAATACTTGTACAGCCTTTAAAATGTTCTATGGAAAGAAAGGGGAAAGGTAGTGGGGAGATAAAAAGGGATAGTAGTCTGCAGGTGGGGGAGAGGGGAGAACAGAACATCTGTCCATTAGCTCCCTTCCCCTTCTGCCTCCTCTGCCCACCCCCAAAATCAGGAAGAAATGTGGTGGTGGGTAAGAAATGCAAAATTAGTTGCATAACCCTCTTTTTCAGTAGGAAAGTACATTTGGGAGTGTCCTAAGGAACTGTAAATCAGTTATGGCACCTGGCTAGTCAGCCATGCCATGTAGCTGCAATGTATGAATATGTAAAAAAACTCCTCTCTAGTAGTCTCTGCTGTATAACAAGGTTTAATAAAAGCTTTGCATTTCACTTCTAAAGTACAGGCACAAAAGTTCTATTGAAGCTAAAGTTATGATGATTATGCTGTGCCTCTGAACATACTATTTTTTTCTTGTTGTTGAGAAGGGAAGCACATTTTTTGCGTGTAAATCATCTCAGTCATCCTGACTTCCCAGAAGAATAGATTGGGTGAGTTGGATATGTATGTGGAGAGCAGGTTTTTTAGTTGTGCTCTTGTTTAATTCCTTGATGCTCTTTACTGGGTTCATGTGACATAAGTGCAGTGTGATACTGTGTACCTGCTTGGATGCAGAAACAGCATCAGTCTCTTGTAAGATGTTCTTTTCTGCTTTTCACCTCCCCACTCTGAACTGGCTGCTGCAGTAGCTCAGTTCTCTGCTCAGCAGCACATGTGTGGGGAATTTACTTTCTCTACTCTTTTATTAGAAGTCAAACAAACTAAGCAGAAAGGTCAAAGTTCTAAGCTGGCTTGTAGATGAAGAAGCAATTAGCTATTTGGACTGGCTTTGCTGCTTGAACCCTCATCACCCAGGTCTGTAGTGGAAAATAGTGAATGGAAGTGTCCAATTAATCAAATCAAACCTCTAAGCCACAGCTGAGCCACACCAGCTTAGGTGATAACTGGGTCCAAACATAAATGCCTGAAGGCAAAAAGTGGTTAGACATGTTAAATGTATTTCTTTGTGGGTGTTTAATCTGTTTTGTTTCTTGGTAGGGAAGTTATGATACCTTCTTGGAGAGGGTTTGAAAACAGCACTTTATTTTACTTCCAGCACTATAAACATGGATAACAAATTCTTTGTATGTCAGATTGGAGTGAACTGTAATATTGCAATATAAAATTTCTTTTGTATCAGATAGGAGTTTATCATTCAATTTGTGTAATCAAGTTGGTTTCTGCTTTTTTTTAAACAAGACTACTAATTTCTAATCTGGCATGTTTCCTTTTGTTTTCAAAGATGATCCCGAAGGTGCCTTTGTTCCACCAGAATTTGATATCACCGGTAACACTTTCGAGGCAAGTTATAAATTTATCTGTAAAATAGAGGGGGAGGTTAATAGTTTTAGTACCTCTGTCAATACCAAATGCTCAGCATTCTCAGAGTATAATTTTAGAACTTCTAAAGATTGTGAGTAGTAAATGGTGCTGTTTAGATATGTTTTCTGAAAATAAAAAGTAAACTTAAATGCCGTATTAATTTTCGGCATGAACATTTGTTCACTAACTGTAAAAATGTGAGAATCTATTTTGGCTGAATAATGTGTTGTGCTAAACCACAGCTGGCCTATATTATGTTCACTGGTACCCTTCACTGGTTACATTGGCTTGTTTGGGGACTAGCCATGAACTTTTATGACTAAATATAAAACTTGGTTGCTATTCTCTTCAATAAAATAATTCAGAGAAGGGTAATCAGCAATTTTATCTTTGATTTAATGAAGAAACAGATTATTATCTGTTGCTTTTCAATGCACAAATGCTCTACATTGTTAAATTAAATTAGACTTAAATTGTTTATACTAATTCATTAGCCTCCCAAGTCAACCATCTCATTGCATGCTACAGGAGCACTTGCTTGCTTAATATCCTTTTTCTTAATACACTATTTTTTCTGGCCTGTATTCTTAGATAATTCAAATGCTTTAATTAGCAACACATTTAATTCAAGGCATATTAAAAAATCAGACTCTTTTTAGTTTGATACAAATATCTTTTGCTTTTCATAATTATAGCCTTCATAGTCATGTTTATAGTTCTGTGTTTCTTGATGGGAGGGAGGTGAAGAGGAGGAGAAGCAAACCTTGGAAGTGTGAAGTACCACATGTTAAATGAGAATGATAAGGCAGGAAGGGTGGTAGAACAGAATATGAAATAGTGCAGTCTTTGAAAGTTAGAGGCAAAATTTCAGTTGTTGCTATACTTTATTAATGTATCTACACAGGTTAGCAGAGCTCTAGTGATTTTGTGCTCACTCTGCTCATCTCCATGATGTTTTATGGGGAGTCTTTCTTTGTGGATGAGGATTGTTAGGAGATGGCCTGCATTGCCTGTAAATTTGGCGACTGTGGAAGCCTTTATATTCAGATGTGATTGACCCAAAGGTGACTGGTTTTTGTTTCTTTCTTTTTGTTGTGCTTCTGAAGCTGGACTTAAGATTTTACATAAATATGTTCTTCATCCCTTAATAAGCGTCCAAGACTTGACACAGAAATGCTTACAAGATTTGTTGAATTATTTGCTCCTTTGGCCAATTGATTTCCCCCAACCCTTTTTCCTTGTCTAGAAGTTGCTGAACTTACTGCATAAAGTAAATAGATACACTGAAAGAGGTTCAAAGACCAAGGAATTGGAACAAGGTGAAATAGGAATTTGCGAAGACTGTGGTAATACTAAGTGACCTGAAATTTTAGCTCCATCTGATAGACAAAGCCATTGTATTCCTTTTGGATAAAACACATCTGTGTACAGATTTGTTGTTTAACTCTTCTTTTTCAGCAGCATGTACAGGCCTGTTAAGGCCCAGTGAATCCCAATACCAAGCACAGCACAATCAATTAATTAACAGTCAGTGAAAGCTGTTTGAGTCAGGAGTGGCTCTGAATGTTGACCCTTTTACTCCTTTTGCAAAGGTCAGTGAAGATACATGAAGACACACATCTGCGTGGAAGGAAGTCAACATGCTCTGCCTTGTCTCTTGTGATGTGGGCTGAGTGCACTGATTTCTGTAGGTTGCTGCTATTTCTTCACCCAGCAAGTTGGAAAGCCTTCCAAATCAGGAAGAGCAGTGCTGTGACAGTGTCCTGTTGCCTCAGCTGGTTTTCACTGGTCACCCTAGAGCAATACACAGGACTGAGAAGCAAGGGCTTTCCCCAGCATTAAGGCAGAAATGTATTGTTTTACTCTGGAATTTGTGTGCATTTGGTCAGACATCTATGGGATTCAGACTATTTGTGGAACTTTCAAAGCTTTACCTCTTACCATGTGTAGACTTTGGTTGAGTTTTTAAGTGCTTTAGTACTAGACCAACTTCTGCCAAGGATTCCATGCTGATCTCTGCTCATTTTTACTTTTGCAGTTTCCAAGACCTGGAGTGTTTATGTACTTGTTTCAAGAATTTGTAATCTTTCCAAGTTGGCCATTTTCTTCTTGGTGTTAATACTTCAAGTTCTTCTTTTTCCACAAGTATTGAGGCTTTTGCCTATCCCCTTACTGCTGTTGTAACATTTTGTTATTGCAATAGCAGAGTAGTAGTGCTCCTGGCCTGTTGTGCTTTCTCAGCATTATGAAGTTTGTTGATTACAATAAGCTGCCTTTTTAAAGGGGTGTCAAGTCTCTTGTATTACTGCTTGCTCCTTCCTGGCTGATGACCTGACTTGGTTCTTCTTTGTTGGAGTGTTTTTGCAGCTGCTTGGTCTGCTTTGTTTAGAACAGTGGCAAGTAATACTTGTATTGAAACTGTCTGATTTCAATATAAAGAGAAAAAAACTAGTTTTGGAATTACTAATTATATTCAGGATTATCTTTGATAGCTGTTACTCCAGTGTCAAAGCTCAGCTGATTTAAAATAGTTATGTCAGCCAAAGGTTTTGCTTGATTTGAGTGCAACCTATTTTGTGGCTTCTTGTGTGGATGCACACAATGAGATTTGTATGACTACTGGATGACTTCTTCCTCTTTAAGCTCTTTTTTAAAAAATCCTTCAATTAATGCTACAGTTATTTCAACAAGAGATGTTTTGTTTCCTGCTTGGTGAATTACTGATCCAGACCTCTAATGGTATTGTGACTTTAGCCTAATTAGTTGCTAAACTTAGCTGGCACTCACAAGCACACAAGGGTAATAGACACAGGAAACCAATTGAAATCCATTATTGTCCTGGTGTCTGAAGCAACACTGTTAAAGATGGCAGTTTCTAGCTGGAATTTCAAATAGCAAGAGATATGAAGCTTTGTCCGAATGACAATGCAGAAGACTGAAAAGTAATTGATTTCATGTGGTTGGTTTTAGACTTGTGCCTTCTTTCTTGGCCTGCTCTCCATTTAAGTAGGAATAATAGCACCGGCTTCAGTTACTATTGAGAGTTGGAAGGTGAAAACTCACCCTTCAGTATCAGCATCAGGTGTAAAGTAGACTTTTTAGAGAGAAACATGGTTAAGAAGGAATTAGCTGTGAAAGAGGCTTGTGGCACTGACAGTGAAGTGCAGCTGAACTTTCATGGTGACTTTCGTGCTGCCACAGTTCCATCCTGTGGGCTTGGAGGAAGGATTGCAGTTTCTGAGCATCTGGAAGATCTTGAAGTCACTGTGTTGCTGAGTGGTTGCAGTGGCATTGGGTAGGCCAGTTCTGGTATGTTTTCCTCTTCCAGGTGTTTGCATGGTTGCAGTACAAGGGCAGAAAGGCAACCAAGCGAGTACTGCTGGGCCCTAGGACAGCACTGAGCTGAAACAGAGAATCTCCTGCCTATCTGTTCATGTTAATTTTTTTCCTCTAACTGTGTTATCTCCTTACCTTAGGCTTCCATTACCATTGTGCTCTAGTAAATGTACTGTTAAGAATTGGTGCTGAAAAGAGAGGAGTTGCACTTTAGAGTTATGATCCATACTGTAACTGCCAAGAAAAGGTGAATTTCTATACAGTACACTTATTATCATTTGCACTTCTTTTCTTAGTGCAGATGCAGGCATGTGATGTAACTGTGCTCAGTAAGTTTTCAGATTGACTGAAGCTGTTACTTGCCTGCATTGATGGAAAGATGTCAGTTTCTGCTTCTCCAAGCTGGAAGTTTTGCCTGAATTTGCTATTGCAAGTATTGACAACATCTTTGTTCTCACTGAATCTTGAGCTAGAAGTCAGTTAGAGGCATCTGGACTATAAAAACTAGCACCTAATTTTATAATTTTCTGCTCATCAGACTGTAGAGAACAGCAAAGAATGTGAATTTTTCTATTCTTGAAAGACAGGAAGAGACTGAGATGCAAAAATATGTATTTGAGGCTTCTTTTAAAATTTGCCCTGATTTTGCCTTCTGAATAGGAAGAACTTTAGCCTTTTTCCTGATGAAAATGGTTCATGTTTCATTTTCTTGCCCTGAGCAGTACCATGTTAGACTTGAGAAATTTGACCAATGGGAAGCGCAACACGAATAGTTAAATATTGTTGAGTTCATTAATAGCCTTACTTCTATCACTAAAATACAAGATTGCCTCAGGTTAAAAACATTAGCTGTCTGAAACCAGTTTCAAATAGCTATTTGTCTGCATCACAAAACTGCCATTGAGTCTCACACAGAGGTTCATTGATGTGGAACACCACATTTCTAAGATATGAGCTCTCAGTGAGATGAAGGACCAATGTCCACCATGTGTGAACTTGCATTTATAATCTTTTAATAATGTGGCTATTCAGTTTTGCTTGTTCTAGTGAACCTTTGTAATAGAAATCAGTGAATTTTCACTCTTGTCTTTTTTTTCTCTAAAGAAGATGGGATAATACTTCTGGTGATGACTAATTTCGTTATTTAGAGGTGATAAGATGTGGTAGTTCAGAAGCCTCAGTATGTGGCAGGATTAAAAAGTTGAGAAATTAAAAAAAAACCCCTAAAAAAGTGATACAGAGTTAAATACTACCTTGAAAAGAAGGAGGAAATATGGGTTAGTGAGGGGGAAGAAAGTGAAGTTCACACTACCTCTGCTCATCTAGAACTTGTTCTTGCTTTTGTCTATCAGGACAGGAGCGGAATGTGCTGATCTCTCACCTGTGAGAGAATCACAGCTGGAAAAGGCTGAATGCTGTCGCTGTCTTTGTTACAATGTCATGACTGTCAACTTGCAGTTCTCAGTGGACTGTAGTTGATTTATATTATATTAAAAAAATCCAATTATTTCAGCAACTGAAACAAATGTACGAAGTGGTAGAACTGCTGCAAATAGAAAAGCTACAAAATAAAATGCTATTGCACTGGTTTTGAATGCTAAATTATTAAGATTCATGTAGCTTATTCCTACGAAATGTGACAAGGCAGTTGGAGTGATAAAGGCAATATACGTACAGATTTTATGTACACATAAAGGCATGGGTTGAAGTGTCAAATGAAACATTGTGTTCTGCAGAATAGATAAAGAAAGGTTCAGGCTTGGGGTGTGTGTATATATATATATAAGTCAGGCCTGCTGAAGAAAACTGAGGAGACAGTTTCATGCTGCAGTATTTCTCAGTAGCTGATCATTACTAACCTAGTGCTCATATCTCAGCTGTTGGTCCTTCTCTAAATGTGAAAGCCTTCATCTTTCTCCCAAATCCAAACAGCAGACAGTATAAAGAAAGTCTTGTCTTTGTGACTTTGCTAGTCTTTTAAAGCAGTAGCTTTGAATACTGTGAGATTATCTCTATTGTTCTATTCTTTCTTTAGCTCTCAGTGCAGGATGAAAAAAGAAAACTTTCATATGTTCTCCTAGAGGGGTTTTTGGTTTTGTGTTTATCTGACGGGGGAAGCAAGTCTTTTGAAACACCTAGTGCCTTTTTTCTTCAGTTCTGTTTCCCTTAGTTTCATGTAGCCTCCCCTTGAGACTAATTCTATCTAACAGCAGCAAGGCTTGTCATCAGCAAATGGTAACTTATCTCCTCCTGTAGTCTAAACCATTCGATCTTCTGAGCATTATTTAAAGCTGTCTTTTCCTTCAGTGACAAAAATAAATTACTTTCATTTGGTTACTTCTGCCTCTACTGTGCTATAGAAGAGAAAATGGAATCTTCCTGTTCTTGCTTTTACATCACCGCCCCAGTTGAGGTTTCATTCAGGAATTAGGACTGAGCAAACATCCTTTAGTTGCTTTACACAAAATTTAAAAAAAGGAAGAATGAGGCCAATGGAAATGTTTTTTGCATCAGTCTTCTTCTTTTTTTT
>VWYP01024810.1:497-13712 GCA_013400435.1 Pycnonotus jocosus | reverse complement strand
AGCAAACCGAGCAAAAGAAGCACATAAATTGATTGCTGCGTTCACTGTTTACTCTGCCATAGAGAAGTTAAAAATCATTGACAGCTCTCACATTTAAATTTCGTAAATAAGCCAAGTAGAATCATTTATTTCTAAATATGTTAAGAAGTCATCTGTGGTAATGTCTTAGCTTACTGGGAGCACAGAAAACACAAATTTGTTGTGCATACTGCAAACCGACCAAAGCAACCACACAAGCGACTGCTGAGTGCACTGTTCCCTCTGCAAAAGGGAACTTTGAGTTCATGATAACTCTGATATGGGAAGCAAGCAAATAAGCCAAAATGCATCATTGAGTGTTGCAGAACCTTGAAATTGACTGTAGTGGCTTGTTGGCAAGGTACGAAAACAGAAAACAGCAATGTGATCTGCATATAGGAAAGCAACCAGAAGAAGTACACAAAGCGCTTGCTGAGTGCACTATGCTCTCTGCAAAAGTGAACTTTCAGCTCTTGACAGCTCTAGCAGGGAAAACAAATAGGCAAAATAGAATTCTTATTGGTAGAAAAGTCAGGAAACTGACTACAGTATTTTCTTTGCTTGCTGGGAACACAGAAAACACAAATGCGTTCTGCATATAACAAACCCACCAAAACAAGCACACAAAGCGACCTCAGAGGACACTGCTGCCTCACAAATGGGAGCTTGCAGTTCTTGACACCTTTGACATGGAAAACAAGCATATAAGCCAAAATGCATTATTTAGTGCTAGAAAAGTCATGAAATTTACTTCAGTATCTTTTTGCTTGCCGGGAACACAGAGAACACTAATGTGCTCTGCATAGGGCAAACTGACCAAAGCAAGCACACAAAGCCACTGCTGAGTGCACTGTTCTCTCTGCAAAAGGGAACTGAGTACTTGTCAGGTCTGAAATGGAAAGCAAGAAAATAAGCCAATATGCATAATTTAGTACTAGAAAATTCAGGAAATTGACTGCCGTAGTTTGTTTGCTTGCTGGGAACACAGAAATTTGCATGTAGCAAATCGACAAAAGCGAGCACGCAAAGTGACTGCTGATTGCACTGTTCCCTCTGCAAAAGGGAACTTGGGGTTCTTGACAGCTCTAACATGGAAAACTAGCAAAAAAGTCAAAATGCATCATTTAGTGCTAGAAAAGTCCTGCAATTCACTGTTGTAATTTCTTTGCTTGCTGGGAGCGCAGAAAACATAAATATGTCCTGCATACACCAAACCAACTAAACCAAGCACACAAAGTGACTGCTGAGTGCACTGGTCTCTCTGCAAAAGGGAATTTTGTGTTCTTGACAGCTCTGACATGGAAAACAAGCAAAGAAGCCAAAATGCATCAATTAGTGCTAGAAAAGTCAGGAAATTGACTGCACTAGTGTCTTTGCTTGCTATTAACACAGAAAACAAAGATGTGTTCTGCATACAGCAAACCCACCAAAACAAGCACAGGAAAAAACTCGACAGGGCACTGTTGTCTCACCAAAAAGGAGCTTGCAGTTCTTGACATCTCTGACGTGGAAAACGAGAAACTAATTTTAAATGTACCATTTAGGGCTCGAAAAGTCAGGAAAGTGGCTGAAATATCAAGCACTAAATGATAAATTTCAGGTTAGGTGCTTGTTTTCCATGTCAGGGCTGTCAAGAACTGCAATCTCCTTTTTGCTGTGGCAACCTTGCCCTCTGGAGTTGTTTTGTGTGCTAGTTTTTGTCAGTTTGCTGTATGCAGAACACATTTGTGTTTTCAGGGATCCTAGCAAGCAATGATGCTACTGCAGCCACTTTCCTGCTTTTCCAAGCACCCAATGATGCACTTCAACTTTCTTTCTTGTTTTCCATGTCAGAGCTGACAAGAACACAATGTTCCCTTTTGCTGCCAGAACAGTGCACTCAGCAGTATCCCTCCGTGCTTATATTGGATGGTTTGCTGTATGCGGAACCCAGAGGTTTTCTGTGTTCTTAGCAAGAAAAGAAGTACTGGAACCACTTTCCTGCCTTTTCAAGCACTGAATAATACATTTCAAATTAGTTGCTTGTTTTCTATGTCAGAGCTGTCAAGAACAATAAGCTCCTTTTTTACAAGGACACAGCTCCTTCTGGAGTTTTCTCATGTGCTTCTTTTTGTCAATTTGTTGTATGCAGAACATATTGGTGTTTTCTGTGTTCCCAGCAAGCAAAAAAGTTCCTGCAGCCACTTTCCTGCTGTTTCAAGCACTAAATGATGAATTTCAGATTATTTGTCTGTTTTGCTTGTCAGAGCTGAAAAGAACCCTAAGTTCCCTTTTGCAGTCAGAACATTGCACGCAGCAGTCACTTTGTGTGCTTGTTTTGGTCGGTTTGCTGTATGCAGAACACATTGGTGTTTTCTGTGTTCCCAGCAAGCAAAAATGCTACTGCAACCACTTTCCTGCTTTTTGAAGCATGAAATTATGCATTTCAGCTTATTTCCTTGCTTTCCATGTCAGAGTTGTCAAGAACTCACTGTTGCCTTTTGCAGCCAGGACAGTGCACTCTGCAGTCGCTTTGTGTCCTTGTGTTGTCTGTTTGCTGTATGCAGAACGCATTTGTGTTTTCTGTGTTCTCAGCAAGCAAAGAAGCTTCTGCAGCCACTTTTCTGCCTTTTCAAGCACTAAATGATACATTTCAGGTGAGTTGCTTGTTTTCCTTGTCATAACTGTCAAGCACTGAAAGCTGCTTTTTGCTGAGGGAACTGTTTGCTCTGGAGTTGTTTTGTGTTCTTGTTTGTGTCACTTTCTGTATACAGAACACATTTGTGTTTTCTGTGTTCCCAGCAAGAAAAGAAGCTACTGTAACAACTTTCCTGCTTTTTCAAGCACTAAATTATGCGTTTCGGCTTATTTGCTTGTTTTCTATGTCAGAGCTGAGCAGTGACAACACCTGGGATTTACAAGTGAGAAAACCTTCAGTAACGTGGGGACCAACAAACAAACAAACAAACAAACACAAAAAAAACCCCAAAAAGGAAGCCAAAACAAAAAAAACCCTCCAAAACCATCAAATAAAACTGAAATAAAACAAAAATCCAACCTTAAAATAAATTTTAAAAACCAAACAACCACAAAATAAAAAACAAACAAAAACCCAAGAAACCCTTTCCAGGAAACGAAAAAAGAGATTTGTGTTTTCTTCTTTCCTAATTCTTGAGTTTTACTGGAGATCAGTCTCAGCCATAGTGCTTGAAATAAGCTAAACAAAGGGAGTTTGAAATCAAGAGTGCTTTAAACCAAGAATTGGTATCGGGTTTTGTATTTAGTTAATAATTCAGTTGATTTAATTGTTTTAAAGTTTCTTTTGAATAACTTGAGGTAGAAGGAGAGTTGTGAACTTTCTTTTTAAATTTTAGGTCTTAAAGTCATTATTATATATTGATTGATGATTTTTTTTATATTTATGGAGTTTTATTATTTTTATGTTAGGTGTTATTAAAGAAAGCTTTTTAATGTTATGTGGATTATTTTTGATGTTTCATGGAATGGTAGGCTATATTTTACTTTTACAATGAGAAAGATCCCCTGCGGTAATTTCACGGGGACACGGTTGGATGTTGTGTGCAAGACCGAGGTGAAATTGTATTAAGATGCTGTATTTTTGTATAAGGTGTGACTTGGAGTGATATTTGTAATTTTCTTTTTAATTTTGTTTGGATTTGAGAGAGGAATCCTGTGTGGAAAGTCTTGCACAAATTCAGCAGCAGACAGAGAGGTACAGCATCAAGGGATCATGGAATATCCTGAGCTGGAAGGGACCCCCAAGGATCATTCAGTCCCACCCCTGTCCCTGCCCAGACCCCGCAACAATCCCAACCTGAGCATCCCTGGCAGCACTGTCCAAACGCTCCTGTAGCTCTGGCAGCCTTGGCCCATTCCCTGGGGAGCCTGGGCAGTGCCCAGCACCCTTTGGGGGAAGACCCTTTCCCTAAAATCCAGCCTCAATCCCTCTTGGCCCAGCTCCAGTTGCTCCCTGGGTTCTGTCAGGTCACACGGAGCAGAGATTGGAGCTGTCCTTCAGGAGGAGCTGCAGCCCCAGGCAGCTTTGCCCTCAATTTCCTCTGCTCCAGCTAGACAGAACAAGTGCCCTCAGCTGTTCCTCCTAAGGCTTCCCCTCCAGATCCTTCACACTTTATTCTCTCCCTCCCTCTCCTGCTTTGTCCCTCTGGGCTGGTGACAAATGAGACAGGTTCCTCAGGTGTGTCTACCTCAGCCATCCCATTTTCTCAGATGAGGTGATGGGCAGTGAATGTATATTTCATGAAATGGACTGAAGTGTGGACATCCCTGAACTGGCTGGGAAGGAGTCACCTTGTGAACCTGAAGCGAGGGAATAAGTGAGGCTGATTTCAACCTTACTCCAGTATCTCACTATGGCACTTTTCATGTTCTATTTTTTGTAAAGATGGGCAGGAACACCTTCCACTATCCCAGGCTGCTCCAAGCCCCAATGTCCAACTTGGCCTTGGACACTGCCAGGGATCCAGGGGCAGCCACAGCTTCTCTCAGCACCCTGTGCCAGTGCCTCCCACCCTTAGAGGGAACAACTTCTTCTTCTATCTAACCTAAATTTCCCCTCTTTCAATTTGAGCCCATTCTCCCTTGTCCTGTCACTCCAGTTCCTGATGAATTCTCCCTCTCCTGTTCCCCTGTTGCTCTTTCAGGTATTGGAAGGTGCTGTGAGATCTCTTCTCCAGGCTGAACATCCCCAGCTTTCTCACCTATTTATAAGACAAGTGCTGGGCATACAGCTCCTTCTTGTGCTGCACTGCTCAGGGGGGGATTTGCCACAGGACCCCAGTGGGCAGCAGGGATGTAGGAGGGGCAAGGGATAGCAGGATGGCTCCAGAGCTGGGACAAAGCACCATGGAGTTCATGTATTCCTCTCTCCAGATCAGTTTCTGCTCCACCTTCAGTTTAGAGCAGCAGAGGTTTTGCTCTGAATTCTTGCCCTGACAGTTCCTGGAGACCCAAGGTGAGAGAGTCTTGTGGACTGTATCCTTTGCAGGGGATTCCTGAACATTGAACAGGACCAACATTTCCAATATCAAAAGACTTCAGCAAGGGTCACTGCACCAGCACGCACTGAGAGGCTTAAAGATCCAGAGCATTTTCAACACATTTAGCCTTTATCTCAATCCACATTTGTGAACGAGGGGATTATAATGTCCTTAAAACCCCTTGATGCTCAGAGAACAGAATGTGAGTCCCCAGCTCTTGAGATCACTTTGCAGATGTATAATTTTTAAATGAAAAATTCTGCTCACACATTCAGCCAGTTCCCTTTTTCATTTCCTTTTCCTTGTTGCTGGTCTTCTCTTCATCTACAAATAGCTACTGGAGCACCTGGTCCAAAGCAGTGCTGGAGCAGGTCTTCTTATTATCAGCAAAGCCTGATCATTTTGTCTGCCAAGAGCTTAAATGTGCTGAGTTGAGTTGCAAAGAGACCTGGATGTGGAGGAAATGACCTGGCTCTGCCTTTTTACCCAGGAGAGGTCTCCAGGCACCTTGTGCTGGGACTGGGAGTCCTATGCAGATTCTTCTGTGAGACCATTTCAGTGGAAACTCCTCAGTTCAGGACTCTGCCAAGGTGCACCTCAAACCCAGGGTTAGAGATCCCAGCAGTGGGAATCAGAAATTAAACAATTTTTGTGTCTTCATGAGGGTGAAACTCCTTGTGGAAGTTGGCCATTATGTTCTCAGGTTGATTGAGCCCCTAAATATCTGCAGCTGGATGTGTTTTGATGATGCAGCAGCTGCCCAACTCCTTGGAGGGCAAAACTCATCCACTGGTGTGGATTCATCCCCTGGCTCCCCAGAACTGTCATGGGAGGAATGCTGGGCTGTTCCTATGAGAGACTGAAGAATATTAGAGGCTTTAAGTACTGCTCTGCTAGGAGAGTTTCCTGCAAGAGAGGTGAAAACAAATCCCATCTCTTTCCACCAGCAACCAAGTCTCTGTTAAAAGCAGCTGAAAAGAAAATGCTTGGGAAATACTCAAAGTGTAGGAAAGGAGGGATTTCTGATATCTGTGTCTGCAGCAGGTTGTTTGCCAAGATCAGGCAGACCTGGATGTTGTTTTTCCAGTTCTCAGTGAAGAGTTTTGTTTTGTTTGGTGCCTGCTGCAGTTCACACTGCAGGAACTCTCCTTCTGTAGGAGAGCTATTATTTATCCTTCACACTTTACCTGGACAGCAGGGACTGCTTCCCTCAGCCTCCTTTTTCTTCAAAAATACAGCTCTGCCTTGATCCTTCTATGAATACTTCTTCCAGTCTTTCTTCCTACTTCCCTGCTGAAGGCAGATCAATGCTTGGCCTGGTCAGAAACTCGCCAAGATGTTTTTCAGGTTGTTTGTTAAGAATTGATTATTAGCATTTTGTGAAGGGAGAAAAATAACCTGACAAAAGGAATCCAGTTCTTACTGCGGTCTAGGAATATAAGGGTACTATGGAATCTGGGTAAAACCATGCACACCCATTGCCACCCTTTAGCAAGCCTGTTCACTTTTTGTGTTCCCAGCAAGCAAAGAATCTAACTGCAGCAACTTTCCTGCTTTTTCAAGCACTGGATGAGATTCTGATACAGTTGGAGTTTTTCTATGTCTGCAGCAGCAAGAGCAAAGGCATTTTGGCCTATTTGCTTCTTTTCCATGTCAGAGCTGTTGTTTACAGGGCTTCTGCATAGAGCAAACCAACAAAAGCAAGCACACAAACTGAATGCTGAGTGCACTGTTCTCTCTGCAAAACAGAGTTTGGAATTCTTTACAGCTCTGACATGGAAAACAAGCAAATAGCCTGAAATGCCTTTGCTCTTGCCGCTGCAGACATGGGAAAACTCAAACTGTGCCAGAATCCCATTTAGTGCTTGAAAATGAAGGAAAAGTTGCTGCAGTAGCTTCTTTGTTTGCTGGGAATACAGAAAACAAACAGGGCTTTTGCACAGAGCAAATTGACAAAAACAAGCACACAAAATGACTGCTGAGTGCACTGTTATCTCTACAAAAGAGAGCTTGGAGTTCTTTACATCTCTGACATGGAACACAAGCAAATAGGCAGCATCGCCTTTGCTCTTGCTGCTGCAGACATGGGAAAACTCAAACTGTATCAGAATCTCATCTAGTGCTTGAAAAGCCAGGAAAGTTGCTGCAGTTAGATTCTTTGCTGGGAAAACAGGGAAGGAATTGGCCTTCTTTATCCAAGCAAACCAACAGGCACAAGCCCAAAAACTGACATAGGCAAGTGTCTGCCACCTGCTACAGTGTCTACAGCACTCGGCTGCAGCGAGGGCATGTTCGGCAGGGAAACAGCCCTTGTGCTGAGTACTGTCCTCTAGGGGTTTCTGGAAGTCTGCCTGAAGGTCCCTCATGCACCTGCAGTTTTCCTGGCTAAAGATCCCACAGCACCTCCTCTCATCGGGCATGTCCTCTACATCCTTCCCCAGCTCCCTTGTACCTTCTCTGCACATGCTCTAGCACCTCCAGGGCTTTCTGCTTTTGAGCAGCAAATCGTTGTTCTCTCTTCAAAACAGAGCTTTGAGTTCTTGATGGCTCTGACATGGAAAAGTAGCAAAGAGCCAGCAAGACTTTTGCTTAGCTGCTGCAGACATGGAAAACTCAAACTATCAGAATCTCACCTAGTGCTGGAAAAGGCAGAAAAGTTGCTGCAGTAGCATCTTTGCTTGCTGGAAAAAGACAGAATGAATCGAGCTTCTGCACCACGTGAACCAACAAAGCATAAGCACACAAACTGCAAGATGAAAGTGACATGAATGGTGGCCCTTTTCCATGGGTAAAAAAACTCCCCTCCCCCTACCCCCCAATTCCCGATTTCAGGTTTCAGGAGGCATTTAGTACTCCAAGAGCAGCCATAGTGCCCAGTTCTGACAGCTTTGATATGCAAGGAATCCTGCGCCATTCATAATTTTAGGAGGCAGAAGCCCACTCCTGGCAGCAAGCCCCTGAACACGAATGCCCTTTTCCATGGGAAATAAAACTCACTTCCCATCCTGATTCCTGATGTCAGTTTGGAGGAGGTGTTTGGCACTCTAAGGGCAGCCAGAGTCCTAGATTTTAGCAGCTTTCATGTTGGAGAAATCCTGCACCTTTTGTAATTTTAGGAGGCAGAAGCCCACTGCCAGGCACAGTCCCCTGGACACGAACAGAGATCTTTTTTCCATCATAAACCTCCCCCTGCAGGTTCCTGAAGTCAGTTTGGAGGAGGCATCTGGCATTCCAAGGGCAGCCATAATCCTAGGTTTTAGTAGCTTTGGTCTGTGAGGAATCCTGTGCCATTTGTAATTTTTGGAGACAGAAGCCCACGCCAAGCAGCAAGCCCCTGGACATGACTGGTGGCCCTTTTCCATGGGAAACAAAACTCATCCCCCTTCCAGGTTCCTGGTGCCAGTTTGGAGGAGGTGTTAGGCACTCCAAGGGAAGACAGAGTTCTAGGTTTTGACAGCTTTAATCTGGGGGTAATCTTTCATTGTATGCAGATAAGAAGCTGTGTGGTGCAGCGCAAGGGCTGCAGCAACTTTCTGTCCTGGCATGTTTGATTTGGAAGTACTGCCTCAATTCATACAATCAGGGAGTTGGTATCTATCTTTGGAATGCAGTTTCCCTTGTGTAAGACTCAATTTGGCACGTGTTTTCTGCTTCTTAGTGGTAGCCTTCTTGAACATCTGGCAGCATACTTCTTTCGGACAAGATAAGCAGCTATGCTGAGTCGTGGTGTGCAGCTGCTCTAGTGCCCTGGATAGGTAATGCCCAGTACCAGTGTTCTGACACCTTGGTATGGGATCAGTCCCTGGATGTTTTGGGTTTGAGAGGAGGGGACACCATTTCTTTTGAGATGGGCTTCTAGTTCTTCTCCTTGGCAAGGAAAGTAAGTTTGGATGGGCACTTTGGGTGGTCTCAGTGAATTTAAATGCTTTCCCCAACAGGCAGTTCTCTGGCTTAGAATTGTTGAACTGTCAATGGCAATGCAGACACCAGGCTGTTGATCTTTTTGTCCTTGTAGCTTTAGTGTGTGAGCAGTCCCTGGTGCCATTCTGTTTGGATCCTGACTCTGTGAGACTGAAGGCTTAGGATGATACCTGCAGAAGGAAAGTGCTGATAGCGGGGTGTGTGTTGGTAGTTTGATGGGTGCAGTTGAAATTGTAGGCAGCAAGAACTTTCTTAGCTGGCACTTCTGTAAGCTCTCTTTTTGGCAGATGTTTTCAAGTTTGCTACCAGACTCTGCGAGAGTGAAAAGCTTTGTTAGGGCAAAGGAGTTCGTGTTTCCCTTTGAGTGTGGTGCAAAGAAAATTGTGGACTTGGAAGGGGAAGATCACCGAAATCTTTTTGTCCTGAGACAGTTGATTTAAGAGTCGTTTCCAACTTTGCTCCACCACCACCCGCAGAGGGGTAGTTTCGAGCTGGGCTCGGTGCGCTTCCTTCTTTTGCGTGTCGACAGCGCCATCGCGTGGTTATTTTTATGAGCGCTGACAGTGCCCAGGAAAGAGGCAAGTGCTTTCCTGGCCGGGCGCCATTCGTGTGGGGGCAGGGCGGGCAAAAGCTCCGCTGTGGATCCTGGATCTTGGACACTGACAGAATGTGATCCTGCATGTAGCGGGGAAGGAAAAGGAACTGTTTCATTGTTGCCTGTGCAGTTTATAGGCTACAAAAGAAAAGGCAGTTACAGCACATCCTCTTCTTTTTAGAATCTTTTCTGTGCCACCAGCTGCTCAACATGTAACTCACACTCACTGAATTACATCCAACTCGCTGGACATATGCACTTTCCCTCAAGCTCTATGAATCATCTTGAACTCTTGCAGATCCCAAACTCCTTCAAAACGTCCACCAGCTGATAGCAAAGAAAAAAATCATACAACAAAAGTCAGTGCTGGCCTTTATAGTCATTTTTCAGTCTGTCAGCTAGACGAAACACACTAGTGATTCACACTTTCCTTCTCCACTATGTATATAGCATCAGTACATTCTTTCAAAGTGGTGGAGTCCATCGTTACAGCGAAGAGTTTCCAGCTGCAGTTCTGACAGAGAGATGCGCCAGGACAGAAAGCATTTGCTGACCTACCCTCTTCCCTGTGCAACCTGATATTTGCAGCCCAATCATTTCCAGTGTGGCTGTGTCCAAGCAGCTAGAGATCACACAGAAGAAAGTGTCAGGACAGAAGACGTTCTTAAAGTACCCCCTTCTCTTAACAACATTTAAATTGCACACAACACACTGCTGTTCCGCATCTTCTTTCCCACACAGACCTGCAAAAACCTCTTTCACTCTCACCTCTTCATTGCAAACGTCCAGCAGCTGGTCTCACAGAAAAAGACTCTAGAATTAAAAACCAGTGCTGTGCAAGACTGCACTTTCTGTGCACCCCACGTAGCCACATCAAATGCACCACTGCATTCTGTCTTTCCCATCCCCTTTGCCTCTATCACTGCGTTCTCTGGATCTCAGAGCTGAAAGGTAGGCGCAATTGTTTCCACAGCAGGACTGGAAGAGGAATACTACCAGAACAAGTAGTTCTCACCTTCTCAGTGCTAGGTAGGCTCCATATTCTGCCTCTCTTGTCACTGGAATCTTACCAGAAAGCTTTTTGACTAGCTCTCACAAGGAGAAACTGTACCAGGACAACAGCCTTGCCCACAGCTTGCGGAAACTTGTTTTTGCACCACGTCCAAGGGACAGCCCTCTTTCTTATACAACTGGTAAACTGCTGCCAAGACAGCTGTGCTCTCTATATGGTTCTTCTCAGCTTGAAGGACCACCATGTACATTACAACCTGGCAAGGACTAAAGAGCCACATAGCCATGTGGCACAGAAAAATGTGCTAGGAAAAAACATGTTCTTCATGCCCCCTTCTTGTTGCCCAGATTGTGACACTGAGTTGAAAGTCTTGGACACAGAAGGACTAATCAAGCAAAACTGCTTCTCTCCCAGCTTCTTTCGCTGCATGAGAAATACATGGACAGTGTGGACTCTGTGAAACAGAAAGTGTCGTTTTACTTCATGCTGAGGAAAAACTGTGCACAGCACACACTGGTTGTGTGCAGTATAGATGCAAGTGGCAAAGCTGAATGCCACCACAGGGCTTCACTGCTGTTTGGATTACATAAGGTGAGGAATGATGCAGCAGAGCTCTGGGCTTGTGTGAGCAGTGTACTGAACTGCAAAAGTCCAGCAACAGCTCATTCACAATCAGACACAGCTGGGAATAATGCTCTTGCTGCTTGCAAATGTGATGCACAACTGTGGAACTTCATCACAAAACATGGAGCTACGCACTTTCTTATGTGTTCAGTGTGGCAGGCTTCTGTGGAACACAAGGCATTCGTTCCCAAAGCAGACCATTTCCAAACAGCTTTGAAACAGCGCACAACACTCTGTGGCTCTGCCCTCTCCTTCTCAGACAGAGGTGCTTCCCCATTCTCCACTCTCACTACTCCCTTGGCAACTTGCAGCAGCTGCCCACATAGCAAAAGGCTGTAGAAGTAAAAGCCAGTATCTCATTTTTGTTTTAATGAAGCACGAGTTTTTTCTTGAGTTGTGTGATAGTCTGCAACACTATAAAACTGATGCAAACACCAATTATGTGTAACCAAAATGTTGAAGACTTTATATCATCCTAAGCCTTCAGTCTCACAGAGTCAGGATCCAAACAGAATGGCACCAGGGACTGCTCACACACTAAAGCTACAAGGACAAAAAGATCAACAGCCTGGTGTCTGCATTGCCATTGACAGTTCAACAATTCTAAGCCAGAGAACTGCCTGTTGGGGAAAGCATTTAAATTCACTGAGACCACCCAAAGTGCCCATCCAAACTTACTTTCCTTGCCAAGGAGAAGAACTAGAAGCCCATCTCAAAAGAAATGGTGTCCCCTCCTCTCAAACCCAAAACATCCAGGGACTGATCCCATACCAAGGTGTCAGAACACTGGTACTGGGCATTACCTATCCAGGGCACTAGAGCAGCTGCACACCACGACTCAGCATAGCTGCTTATCTTGTCCGAAAGAAGTATGCTGCCAGATGTTCAAGAAGGCTACCACTAAGAAGCAGAAAACACGCGACAAATTGAGTCTTACACAAGGGAGACTGCATTCCAAAGATAGATACCAACTCCCTGATTGTATGAATTGAGGCAGTACTTCCAAATCAAACATGCCGGGACAGAAAGTTGCTGCAGCCCTTGCGCTGCACCACACAGCTTCTTATCTGCATTTCCAACACTAGGACTATGTGCTTTTCTTCTCATGAGAAAGCATTGCCATTCTCATTCAGGAACTTACCAAATGAAAGTTACATACCACATTCAGTACTGGCTATGTCCAACAATAGCTCTTACAGAGAAGTGGCCAGGAAAGAAATGTCTTGCTGGACTATTCGTCCTCATGGTACCATAACATCTGCCCTACACAGATTGTCACTTTATCTTTTATTTCCCAAGGAAAGGCACTCTGAGTCACTTGGCCTTCCTTCAGTACCGTGCCTAGTTTTCCTAGCCTACCCTTGCTTTGCTTGTTTGCTGATGTCTGCCTTGCCTGGCCCTACTGAGATCGTCCTTGATTGGTTTTGCCTTGCCTACCACTCTTTCCCTTGCCTTCCATGCAGACAAGACAATGCAAACTAAGTGTAAGCAATTGTAGGCAAGTCAAGGGAGAGGTTGGCATGGCTGAAGCTGTGAAGGAAAAGCAAATGGAGTGGTAGGTGAGAAAAGACCCAGAAGTTATAGGCAAGGCTGGGCATGGGAAGGTAAGTCCAGTAATGGGAAGGCCAGGCAGAAAGAGGAAGTGCTAGGCAAGTCAAGGCCCTGAAGGAAAGCAGTAGACAGGTCAAGTGTGGGCATGGGCGTGCAAGAGAGTGCAAGGCTAGGGAGGGTTAGCAGGGCAAGGTAAGGAAACTGTTGGATCGCCAAGGCAAGGCAAGTGAGAGGTACCTTCAAGGACTGCTGGTATACAAAAGCGGTACATGGAAGATTTTCCTGTGCCGGTTTCTGTGGTGGCTCCAGGCTCAGCAGCTCTGGGATAGGGACCCCAAGTAGGCCCAGAAGAGCATAAAAAAGCTTGAGGGAGACCCTGAGAAGGAGGAGGAGGAGGAGGAAGAGGAGGAGGAAGAGGAGGAGGAATCAGAACTGTCAGAGAGCATTGAGCAGGTTTTAGGGGATTCTTGGGAACTTGGGGAATTTTTGGGGGGATT
>VWYP01024808.1:113385-210092 GCA_013400435.1 Pycnonotus jocosus | reverse complement strand
CTGATGCCCAGCCAGTTCCTCAGCAGAAGGACAGCAAAAATTAAAAACATCAGTGTGTTATCAACATTGTTCTCACCCTAAATCCAAAACAAAACACTGTACCAACTACTAGAGGGAAGATTAACTCATCCAAAACAAGGACACCTTTACCTTCCACAATTTCTTTGTAACTTTTCCCCTGAGAATTTTTTTTTAAACTCAAACCAAACAAAAAACCACACACACACACATGAAAAGAAAAACCCCAAACACCAAACTGAGTAAAAAAAACCGATTTAAAAAACCTTTAAGTGGAACTTGCTTTTTGGATGGTGAAGGAGAAGTTGTGGTCAAGTGAGAGCAGCCGGCCACCAGACACAACAACCTGTAGACATCAGGAGAGTTTGTGATAAGGACCTCCAGCACTCAGAGCTGGGGAGGAGAAGTAGAAATTTATTCCTAGCTGGAAGCAGGCGCTTATTTTTCCTGGATTAAACTCAAGAAACTAAGTGCAGTTACTGTAAAGCAGGAAAAAGAAATATATATTCAAATTATCTATATGCATGAGTAAGAACTTTTCATTCATTACATGTATGTATGTGTAATTTCTTGATTGATGCTAGGAGCATTTTCTTTCCTGTATTGTTGTCTAATTCATTGTATCTTTTGTTTTATAGTACCCCTGTGGAGAAATGGATCTTGACTCTTCCCTATCATCTCAAAATTTCGATGACCAAATGGTAAGTCCTGTCACTTTGAAGTTTGATCAGCAGTACAATTTATTTTAGCTTTAGATTCTTTGCTTCTTATAAATTTAAAAACTCATCAGGTGAAGAAGCCATCTAGAGATTTGCCCAGTGTGGGGTTTGCTTGGGTTTTTTGTTTGTTTGTTTGTTTGTGTTTGTTTTTTCCCTTTTGTTTGTGGGGATTTTGTGTGTTTATGGGTAGTTTTGTGGGTTTTGTTGTTGTTTGGATGTTTTAGTAGTTCAAAGTGGTTGCTAACGTTTTGAGTAGACCCAAACGTTCTGGATTTTTTGAAGTACTCTATATTGTCTATATTGTCCTTGTAACTGATGGCTGCATTAGCATAAATACTTAAATAACAGCGTAGGAACAAACTGGATTAAAGTAAATACAGCAAATAGCACAGCTGTAGGCTGTGACAGACAGCAAAATCACTTTTAGGGCAGTGTGAAAAGGCGTTGGCAGTTCTGCCATGCCATTCTCATGTAAAGCATGTTTGCCTTGTGGAAAGATGCAAACTTCTCTACCTTTGCCCTCTGATAACCCCTCAAGTGCTGTCCAGAGCTGTTTTCCCTGGAGGATGATGCTGAGGTGTGTAACCCTGTGGCAGCACCTCTGATGTGCAAAAATCCTCTCGAGTTTGCTTCAGCTAAAGCTCCCAACCAGCCCTGCCTGCCACTGGGCTTCTCCCTGTTGGAGCTGCATAAAGAAATGCTGCTGTCTCCTCTCAGTAGCTGTGTGAAATGTGTTCTTCCTCCTGAGGCTGTCAGGTGGATGCAAAGGACTCGATGAT
Organism: Pycnonotus jocosus; assembly: GCA_013400435.1. Taxonomy (NCBI): domain Eukaryota; kingdom Metazoa; phylum Chordata; class Aves; order Passeriformes; family Pycnonotidae; genus Pycnonotus; species Pycnonotus jocosus. The sequence goes on along the minus strand of VWYP01024808.1, from coordinate 208,576 downwards.
CTTTAGGGGTCTCTTCCAACTTGAGGGATGCTCTGAATGCACAAGAAAGCTCAGAAAGAAAAAAAAAAATAAGTGCTGGTAAGCTGATAGGATTTGGAAAACCTGTGCATGCTTTTGTGGTTGTTTTATCACCAGTCATTTTCAGGTAAACCCCTTGCTTTGTTGAGCACACTTGATGCTGATACTTAGCTATTTGTGTAGTGAAGTAAAGACTGGGAAAGATTTTTTTTTTTTTTTCCTGTAAAAGATTGCCCTAAAGGAAAGAGCAGAACTTTGTCTCTGCAGCACTGGGAGCACACCTGCCTCATTCATGATCTGCTTCAAGAGGTGTGTGACTGATTCCTTTGTTCTCTTCAGGCTCTGGAGGAAGCAAACGACTGCCTGAGTGACCTGCCCAGCCCCTTTGCCTACCTGCTGACCATCCACCTGAAGGAAGGCAGGAACCTGGTTATCAGGGATCGCTGTGGTGAGCCCCACCTTTCCTCTGGCTGCCTTTACAATTCAACAGCTCTCCTTTATCACTGATCTCACTTTGGCAGCAAGCTGGCTGCTTATCTGCAGTGCAGCAAGTTCATGGGCTCGTGTCTCTGCTCCAGGTCAAGTTTTATCCTCCCTGGATCCACAGGGGAGGGAGCTGCCCTCTTCTTGCTGCTCCTGCTGCCTGCCTGTGCAGCTGCAAAACTCCTTCTTGGCTGTCCTTAGCACCTCTACCCATTCAGGAACTGCAAGAAGTTCTATTTGAGCTTAAAAAGAAAACCCAAGCAAAGAATAATTGGAGGTTTATTAAATGATGGAGCTGCTCTTAGGAGTGCTTTTGGGGTTATCTGCAGAGATTTTAATAAAAGGGGGAAACCACAGGAGCAGTAAGCCAACAATCCTCTCTAACCTGGGATGTGACTGAACAATGACAGCATGCTGAAAACCCCAAACCCACCCCCGGGTGATGTACCAAATAAATTACAAAATATTTGGGGAATTCCTGAGAAAAAAAGGTGTGAAAATGCCTGCCCTCAACCTGGCTCTTCTTCAGGCTGTTGAAAGAGGGAGTAAAAATGCTGATAAGCAGCCAGTCACTTGCTGGGGAGGGAAGAGCTGTCCTGCCAGGGGCTCTGTGCAGGCTATTGAACTCTGAGGCAGCAGCTGTGTCAGGACCTTCCACCTGAACCTGTCAGAGAGCTCTTCCATACATCCTGTCATGATTTCATATTTTTTTCCTGCAGGTGGAAACAGTTCTGGTAGTTTTGTCTTGCAAAATGTCTGAGCAGCTTTTTTTGAGGTGAAGCCATGGGGTTTATTCATTTGGTTTTAAACAAAATAAGCTTGCACAGCCTAAAAGCCTATGAAAGTTTGCACCTGGAGGGACCTGTCTGATTCAGCTTCTCCCACGAGGTGCTCCTTAGGATTTCTGTTCTCTGGTGTCTCAGTTAACTTTTTCCCTGCTGGTTTTTCATGGCTTCACGAAACAGTAACTTTTGGTTGAGTGCATGCTTGTTTTTCCTAGCGGTTTTTGGAAGGAGTGAAGCAGTACTTAGATTAAGATCTTTACTGGTTATACAGAAGCCTGTATTTCCTAACAGCGTAGCAGTTCATCAGATTTTACTAGCAGGCTGCACAAGCCAGGACACATCCAACTGCTCCTATGAAAAAGCTTGAAATGAGCAATTCCAGCAGAGTAATATTTCTGGAGAAGACAGAGCATACTTTGCTCTAGGCTGTGTTTTGTTGTGTAAGAAAGCAAATGCTTGTCTTTGTGAAGATTGGACAGCAGAGTGAAACAACATAAGGGGGGAAAAAGAATCCCTTTTGATGAGTCTCTGTTGCTTTGTGACAAATGACCTCTCATTTAGTAAACTGAGTATGAGGGGTGATGCTTCCTTCAGTAAAACTGCTGCTTTTTATTGCACAGGCAGCAGGAGGGGAGAAAACAGTGACTTAATGATTATTCATCAGTCACCACCATGCTGCAGTGGTGGCTCCTGAAAAAAAACCCAAAAAGCTCACTGTGGATGGCCATCGTTACAGGCCTCTGCTGTCCCCAAAAAGCTGTGACATCTTTGTGTGATGCTGGGGCTTGACCTGCAACCACTGGGCTCTCTCAGAGTGCCTTTCAGGGTGGAAGGTTGTCAGCTCTGCTCATCTCTTCAGAGTGAGAAAGCCTCAGAGATAACCTGTGGGCTGGGAGAGTGTGACTTCCCTCCTCTCCCCCCACCCTGGTGCTGGTTAGAGCTGCTCTGCTGGGGTGTATCTGTGTGCTCTGAATAATTTGAATTTAATAAAGTATTCACCACAGACTGAGTGGAGAGTTTATGCCCCAGCATCTTTAGCCTAAATGAGCTTTAACATAAGTCCTGTAATTTTCCTAAATTTAAATTTTCAGTTATTATGCAATCAGCGATTTATCCAGAAAAAAAAATCTCAAAGCAGTCACCAAACCCATCAGTTTACATTTTTTGAGGGCGTTTCTTTACTTAAAGATCAATAAAATGGTGTTTAAGTGTGATGTCCTGCCGTCTCCTCATGTTTGCATTTTTCTCCTTAATTTTATTTTACACCAGTTTAAACAGCTCAGGCTTAGGGGCTGCAGTGTGGGTGGGTGATGCCCTCTCCTGGCAGCTGAGTAAAGTCTCTTGTGCTCGTGTTCAGTCTGCTTCTGCTTCTGTTTTGTCCCTGTGTAAAAAGTATTTATCGGTGTGTGTATATATAAAAATAAATCTAAGGTGTGTTACCAAGGAGAAATATTTCTGACGTTGGAAACAGCTGTTGCTGAAAAAAATCCTGGCATTACTCGTCAAATTGACAGGTTTATCCCTGAATTTACTCATTTTATACGTAACAGTTATTAATTAGAAAATAATTAAGCTTGGCCAAGTGAAGGTGAGCAGGAGTTCTACATCAGAACTGCAGGCTGTAAGACCACCACAAGTTCACTTTTTTACCAGCTTTCCCAGTATTTTTTTCAGACTCTTTGCCTCACTATGTACTGCTCTTTCCAGGATATGTTCCCTTTGGTGTGATATAAATTCCTCCTTCACTTTACCAGATTTTTATTACATTTTTTCCCCTCTTCATAGTGTTAATCCTGTTAACATCTGCTCTTTCCCTATTTTTTCCTTCACTTTTTACTCCTTGCATTGCTTTTTGTTTGTCTCTTGTGTCTCTCCAGTCTCTGACTTTCTGCAGCTCCTCTCCTGGTACTGCTCTCTTTAGAGAGGGTGCATCAGCCCAGGAGACTGGTTCAGATGCATGTGCTTTCTCTAAATTGCACAACAATGCAGAAAAGAAAAAAAAAAAAAAATCAGAGTTTCAGTGTTTTTTTCTCCTCTTTTATGTATTTTTTGAAGGGTAAGTGAAAGAAAAAGCCTCTGTACAGCAACACCCAATAGGTGTGTCCCAGACAAGGAATCCAAGTGCTGCTAGAGCAGGATCTTGACTCAGGTGGAAAGCAGAGAAGCTCCAAAATCCCCTTTTTTGGGTCAAAATCAGTGTCCTGTCTAGGGATGCAGGATGAGAGAGGTGTTACCTGTTGATCATCAGCATGATTGGAGTCTGATTTACTTGATTACAGCCTCACCCAGTCACAGAGCACAAACTGCCAAAGCAGATGGTAAATTTGACATGTTACCTGTGTGCACCTTTGGGGCAGTGCATGGGTCCTACATTTACAGTTCTTGTAGGGGATGAGCCAAACGTTGAAGTTATGGGTCTCTCTGTGTGTATATACACAGCACCAGAAGTTTGATTTTTATGTGTTTTTGTGGTATTACTGTTACTGGATGTGTTTCAGTGATGGCAAGGAGCTTGTGTCTGTGTGGTTTTAATGCTGCAGGTAGTAAGAAAGCAGAAATGTAGTTTTTTTATTGCAAATCTATGGAGCACTGTATGGAGCTTGGCAGAACAGGGAGATGATTATTCTGTATCTCATTTGACTTTTAAAAAACCCCAACTCACTGATGCTCTAAGTGTTGGCATGTTGTCACATCCTTAGTGGTTTGATGGCCTTGCTGACCCTTGTTTTGTGAAGCTCAACTTCGTGCATTGAGCTGGGAGAGGCTGGAGCCCATTTCCACCTCCTGGTTCATCTTCCCAGGGCAGGGTGATAACGTGGTTGTTTGAGTCAGCCTAAAGAATTCTCAGAGGTCCTGCTCCCTTTTGGCACTGGGATGCTCTGACTGCACATTGCTCCTGGTCCAGTCACCCTTGCAGAGCAGAGAACAAAGTGATGCCACAGCTGCAAGGAAGGGCTGCCTGCCTTCAGGTGGCAAACCCAGCTCTGCTGCTGTAAGAATAAACAAAAACTGGGTTTTGATTGCCTGTGAGGGTGACAAGCCCCTCCCATTTCCAAATCCCATGCTTTTGAAGTTCATTTTTCATCTGTTAAACAGTCTTGTTACAAGAAACACAGTTCTTGGATGTGGCTGTAATTGGTGTCTTTTTTATCTTTCTTTCCCCTTTAACCACATTGTTCCAGCCTGAACTTTGTGTGTGTCTCTTTCCTACCTGCTTTTGTGTTTTGTAGATCTTTTTCACAGGACCTTTGTGCCCGATCTCTGTTTCTGCCTTTCAGGTTTCATTTGTTTCCTGTTGCTGCACCTTGGTTTTCCTCTTCTTTCTTTCCTCTCATGATAGAGGTGAGCATGCAAAGGGAGCAAGGGGAGGTGCAGTAGTGCAGAAGATGGAACACCTCGATGGGTGCATCCTGCTTTCCTTGTGCTCAGCACATCCTCCTCTGCTCTCCCATCCCACAGGGTCCTGGGGGGCTCCCTGCAAGCTGTGCCAGAGATCAGCCTCCCAAAGACAAAAGGAGAGAAGGGTTGTAGAATAACACACACAAAACACACACTTTTGACTTTCAGCAGCAGTCAGCCTGCAGGAACCCACCACTCCTAGCTCTGGGCTATCCAGAAGTTAGACCTTGGTGATCCTGGTGGTTTTTGCCAGCTCAGGGTGTTTTATCATTCTGTAATTCGCTGTCTGGGTCCATGCTGATAGCAGAGTGCCAGAGGAAGGGATGTGTGTGTGCTGTGCTGGGTGTTTGTCAGCTTAGAGCAAGTCATTGTTTGGAAAGCAAATGCTCAGAGCAATTAGGCTGAATCGCTCTCTGCAAACACACTGATTAATTTAGACTTTCTCTGTTTTCAGGGTATCTGCAATTAGATCATTAGGCCTGCAGATTTATTAATTATTGCCATGTATTAGGCAACTTTTCACACTCCTTTTTGAAAGGCGTAATCATAGCTAATTTACAAACGCTGAGAGTTTGAATCGTTGGGATGTTTTCTGGATGCCATGTGGCTCTGTGAGCAAGGGCTTGTGCTGAGTGTCTGTCTGTGCCAAGCCCAGTTTTTGGAAGTGCAAAGTGTTTGCCTGAAGCTTTGCACAGTGATCCCTGTGAGCATCCTGCCTGCACTGGTGTGGGAAAGGAATGCACTGAGACAGGAACGTCAGAAAAACAGGAGGAGTCCAAACAAAAGCAATTTATGTGTCTGGAAGAATTCAAACAAAAGCAATTTTTGTGTCTTCCCATCCTTGTAATGTTAAATTAGGAAATGTAGGAATGACAGCACGGGAAGAGAATATTTGGGCCCAGAGAACGTCCTGTGACTTTTCTTGTGTCAGAATTGTAGTTTGGAAAACAGGTTTCTTAAACTGTTCTAGCTCCCAAAGTTGTCAGAGCTGAGTCTTGGGGGGCCTGCATTAACAGCTCACACTGCATCTTTCTGGGACCCTGTAAGAAGATTTTATTGGGATGAAGACTCAGAACACAAGAAACAACACTGAGTTGGGGTTGTTCAGCATGCAGAAGAGAAAGCTCCAGGGAGATCTTGGAGCCTCTGCCAGTGCCTAAAGCAGTGTTCAGTTAGACTAATTCTTACCAAAGACAATTCTGGACATGTCACATGTCCCTAATGTATGGCACATGACATTTTGGTAGGTTTTTCTCAGTTCTTTTACCTTTTACCTTTTTTTTTTTTTTTTTTTTTTTTTTTTTTTTTTTGTGTGTGTGTGTGTGTTTCTGAAGTGTCTTGAATAGAAACTGCTATATCTGCATCTCTCATTCTATTAATGTTGAGTTCAGGCATTTTTCCCCCACCTTCACCCTCCCTTAAGCTGTGGGTTTGCACTCTTTCTTCACACTTCTCTGGTCTTTTCAATTTATTGGGTTTTTTGTGGTGGTATTTTTTTAAGTTTGTGTGTATTTTTTTTTTTTCTAGTTGGTTTTATTTTCCCCTGGAACCTATTGGGACTGCTTGTTTCCAAGCAATGTTTCATTTCCATCTGGCCACATAAAACTAGCCGGGCACAAAACTTTCCAAAATCACCTGAATTTCCTGCCAGCAGAATACTTTTTTTTTTTTTCTGATTTCCCCTCTAAGCCTTGATCTTGGCTGTTTCACTACAAGGATGTAGTGGTTTTCCACTTAAAAAGAAAAATGTGTGTTCCATTTTAGAATGTCTTTTACTCCTTGTCGTAAATAACTCCAGTGATTCTATTTCTAGGAAGATTTTCAGATATTTATTCTTTACATGCATATAAAATAAATCCTTAATTTCCTCCTTCAGATTAAAATTTAGTTTTTTAACCAAAACCTAAGATGATCTAGGTTATATTTCACACTGCTCTTTGATTTTTTTCAAGGTTTTTAAGGCAATTTAGTGGTCATTTTTATTTGTTTATTTATGGAACGAGACTTGTTTCATATGCTACATTTCCAGTAAGTTTGCTCCCATAAAACAGTGTGTGGCTTGAGATTATATTGGGTCTTCTGGGTTTGCTGGGTTATTTTTTTCCTCGCTCTGAAGCAGTGGATGTGATCCATCTCTCGGTAGCTGCTAGAGGGCAGCAGCATCCATTTAAAAACACCTTTAACAGTTTCTTGGGCCACTGAACCCTCTCCTGCTGCTCTGTCCCAGCAACTTCTTGCTCACTGAAGCTTTCTGAGGTTTTAGGTGATGTCTGGTCTGCCTGCACTCGTTGCTTTTTAGTGTCAATGGAAGAAAATAGAAGCGAAACTGGTATTATGCAAAGGAATTCCAGGGAGCATCACTGTCGAGATGAATGTTCTTTCTCTCATGTGGAAAAAGGCCTAGCTGATGGAATGACTTTTTTTAAGAGGTTTTTTTAGCCCTTCCTTTTTACTCTTATGTGATTTGCTTTAGACTGAGAAGTAGATTATCTTGGCTGTTTATATATATTTTGTCCATATGTTTTACTGGGTGAGAACCTACTTGTTTCACTGCACGATATACAAATTAACCTTAAAGCACCTTGCTTTTCCCACCAGAGAGAGATTTTTTGGGGGCAAAACTCTCAACTGGCTTTAACAATAATCCATTTCCCTGTTGATACTGCTACAGTTGATGTGAGTGAGACCTTGCTTTCAGAAGAGCCTGCATGCATGTGCTTAAAAGTTGTTGATTCAGTTGTCTTTGCTAGGAAATGGATGCTAAAAAGCTTTTTTTTTTTTTTTAATTGGTCTGGCTTCTTCAGAAAATTATCCATTTCTGTCAGAGTTAAAAGAAGATTATAAACAAAAAAATCCTTTTTTTAGACTGGTTCATCTCTAACATCACCAGGCTCTTTTCAAAAAAAATTATGGTTTTCTGCCTATCTTGTAGATTGTCTCTTATAAATAGCTTTTAATAGACCCAGACGTCTTTCTGAGCTTGAATCCAGAAGGCTTCAAGCCCTGAATTCAAATGCAGTCAGTAATTTGCAGTCTGTGCTGTTCATCCCATCAGGACAAGCTTGCCCACCTGGCTTATTTCTCATTCCCTGTCAACTATTTTGGTCACCTGGATGCACTCCGGGGCGTCTTAAGGGAAACCAGAACCAGACACAACCAGCAGGGAGTTTCGCCAGCATCTTGGAAGCGACCTGGGCCAGGCCACTGGGGACTGCAGTGCCACGTCCATCCCTGACATTTCTCCACCTAGACCACCCAACTTCACCCCAGTGACCGCCACCAATCCCCAGGTGCTCTGTGTCCCACCCCACAGGTGACAATCCAGCTGCTGGGTAGCACAGAGGTGCCACCTCGTTGTTTGTAGGGCGCGGTGGCCGCGCTCCATGTCCCCCACCCGCCTAGTTGAGATGTCACTCCCATGACAGCCCGACAGCCGAGCGCCGCAGGACCCCCCTCACCCAGCCACAATTATTTTCCCTCACAATTAACACCGGTGCTAACTTGACACCTTTCCCTTGTCGGGTTTTTGTAAGCCCCCCTCTCGGCGGTAATTCGTGGCGTTAATATTTTCCGCAGCGCGGGCGCCGCCGCTCACCCGTGAAGCCGCTGGAACATTATGGAGCTGTCAAGATAGCAAGGGATTACCCAGGCTGCCTTGCTGGAGTAAGTGACACCACTGAGGCCCCGCTTTGAGATGTTTATTTTGAGAGTAAGCTGACAAGCATGAAGGCCTGATCCCAGAGTGGCAATCGTATTTAATTAAGGGCCTCTTTTTATTATAGCTTCGCCCCTCACGACGNAGAGTTTATTAAAAATAAATACTTGAGAAATGATCGCTAAATGATCGTTAAAGCCTGGCTCGTGTGAGCAGTGCTGGGCAGCCCTTCCCTCGCCCCCCCACCTTTTATTTTCCTTTACCTGGAAAGCTTTTCAGAGCAATAATGCAGTTGGGGGGCTTACTTAGCTGTAGTCTTCCTGCTTCCCATCCTCAGAGAAAGGCCTTGGAGTTTTCTGCTTGTTGGTATTGAACTTGCTGGCTGTTTGCTTTTATTCTGTATCTCCTATTTTTCTCTCTCTTTTCGGGTTTTGCCCTTTTTCATGGGTTTTCTGTGCCAAAAGGCAGATGAGTTATGGCCATAAACCACCTGCCTCCATCGTCTCTTTGTGCTTTCATTTCATCACTTGCTTTCCTTGTCTTGGCCAGTTGCTGTTTCATGCACAGAATAGGTTGTGGACATTATTATTATTCTTACTTTTAATTATGCAGCTTTGTCCAGCTTACTCTGTAAATAAAAGTCAGGGGAGTTTTACATTTTTTTTTGTCTTTTAAAATCTTTTTGAAGTGACACCAAAGAACTCAGTGCTGTTATTTCTTAATTCTGTGTCTTCTGAGGACTGCTGCCCCCTACACCGTGGGGCTATGATCTATCTGTGTGTTCCCACTCCTGGAAATTGTGCTGGCTTTAAGCTGGATGCTTTGTATAAGAGTATAATCATAGTTCTGAGAAATTTTTAAGGAAAGGTCTAGTCCTAACCCACTGGGAACAATGAGGAGTTGCCCTCCGACTTTCCTGGCTTTGGTTCAGGCCCTTTACTATTATTCTCTCTTAGACGAGATGAAAAAGAAAAAAACTCCAGAAAATTCTATTTAAGAAGTCTGCAGCCGCCTTTTTTTTTTTTTTTTTTTAAACAAAAAAATATTTTTCTTCAACAATTATTATTCAGGAAAAGGATCAGCTGCAGACAGCATTTGAAAGCCAACTGATATTTTCCTTCTGTGGATGAAACACACTTTACGTGCAGAATGGACCAGGTTCTACAACTCTTCCCTTTTGAAATTAAAGCAGCATAAAAACTTTCTGTAATTCTTAGAAATATGTCTGTCTCCCAGGACCACAGTTCTTTACAGTGCTATGTAATTCCAAATAGATTCTTACACATAATTGTTTTTTCTTGAGTTTAGGACTGTCTTCACATAACACTGGTGAGAGCTTTGGATGTTTAAATATGGATTTTTCACATCCTCACAAGTGCACCAAATCATTGGCAAACTGAGTATTGCTCTTAGGCTGGGTTATCCTGGACTGCCATGTGTTTGTCGGGCCAGTGGGAACCAGGGGGGACAGGTTCAGATTATTTCTAACTCTGAAGTCTGCTGTAGAAATCAGTCTTTTCCTCCAGCAGCCCTTGCTGCAGGCTGGGGGGCATCCAAGACCATCACCTTATCTGTTACCTTTCTAATGAAATTGAACTGTTAGGAGGGAAGTTTAATTCCAATTATAACATACAATACAGAAAATACTGGCTATGACAGGTGAATGGCACCTAGGCTCAGTTAATTGTAGATGCTGCTGCATCTCAATTTGATTTCTTCCCTTTATTTGCAGCTTGTGAAGAATTTTGTGCAATGTCTGTATGAATAACTAAATCCACCATCACCTAGTTAAATCCTCCCTGTGCCTCATTCCCCCTCTTACCTGGTGTCCTGCATGGTGGTTGGTGTTAGTGCAGATGCCACCAGTTTAATCACAATAACAGAAAGTTGATTCCCTCTTCTGTTTTCCTTTGACAGATGCAAGTCTTTCTATTGCTGCCGGGTGGCACGAGCCTCACGCTCTGTCTGTGGACATCTGCTCCATAAAAACAGGGGACATCATTGCCATGGCAAACTGTGCCACTTGGATTAAAAAACATGTTACCTGGGCAGTGCTTGTTTTTACAGAATCTGTTCTCTGTGTGGTTTTTAGCCTGAGCTGATGAATAACATTGCTTTTTTTTTTTTTTTTTTACTGAAACCTCAAATTGGGCTTTAAGTAAATTGGCAAAGTGACACCAGTGATGAAATCCTGACGGGTATTTTAGCTATTGTTACTGGTTTCCTTGGAGCTCCTATCCCAGGAGTTTACGATGCTTTGGAGTTTGGGTCCTTTGAATATATTCCTAGTCACAGCATCACATTTTCTCTCTTCCACTGTGTCATTAGTTGGCCTGTAAATAGTGCTTCAGTGCTGCTTCTGTTTGCTCTTTTACCAAATTAAAATTTTAACAGAGCTGTTAAACAACAATTAATGTTCTTTAAAATAAAACAACAGAGATCAAGCAAACAATTTTGATTTTTTGTTGTTGTTGTTGTTGTTGCCTGCTTTCAGACAACTTTCTGCTTCTGTCTGTAGATTTCCTGTAGGAATGAGCAATTTTTATATAGGTAATTAAGTATATGCATGTATCTGTAAAATAGGTAATTACCTCTTTACTGTTTTTAATTACTTTATGAAAATATAATTTAAGGTTGTGGAGTTGCATGCGGGCATGCTAATCTATTTTTTAATTAATTATCACAGGTACAAGTGACCCGTATGTGAAGTTTAAACTGAATGGCAAAACCCTCTACAAAAGTAAGGTAGTCTACAAGAACCTCAACCCAGTTTGGGATGAAACTGTTGTGCTGCCCATACAGACCCTCGATCAAAAACTCTGGATCAAGGTAAGTTTTGATCTCAGATTTTTGTAAGACTGGCCAATATTTTTTTTAAGCAATTATTTTCAACTTTAGAAGCATATTGATTTTTATTCGCTGTAGCAGCATGGCATAAAACACAATCCGGTTTAAGAGCTTCAGCAATTTCAAATTAAAATGCACATATGTCTTTCCCAGATTTTACTTGCATGTTTTGCTTTCCGTCTGCAAAAACCCAAGTTTGAAATAAAACTCCTTGACTGGATCTGTTTAAAGCTGTGGAGCTGAATTCTGCTCTCTCTCTCTTTCTCTCTCCCCGTGCTTGTGCAAACTCAGGGAAACCAGGGGTGGTTTCAGAGCACGTTTTAGGGGTATTATTTGGCTGGGCTGCACAGAATTATTACCTGGGATGCAGCCGTGACAAGTAGCAAAACCTTTTCTGGTTATGAGGAACATTACAGTTACCAGAACTGCCAGCTACCAGTTGTGAGCACTAATTGCTAAAACATCTGTAAGCACAAGTACCTGATTTTTGTGCAGCATTTCATTATGCTGTCGTGTGGAGCATAAAGGAGCAGGCACAATCCATAGCAGCACACACGTCTCTGTTTACATAATATTAAGAAGATACTTTCGAAATGCTGGTTAAATATTTAGCTAAAAACACAAATTAAAGCAGGGAGATGGAAAGTGATCCCTGAATTATATCTAAGCTTTGATCTTTCAAATACAAAATTGAACTGAAAGGGCTTAAAATATCTGTTCTTTCATCGCCTGGGATAAAACGGGCTTATGATGTGAAAATTGGAAATATTTGTCTTATTTTGCCACCAGGTGTACGATCGTGATTTAACCTCTTCAGACTTCATGGGCTCGGCATCTGTAGCGCTCACTGAACTTGAACTCAATAGGTAATGGTTCATTTAATTAAAGGTTATTTATGCAGCTTAACTGAGAAACAGAGGGAAGTAGTGAAGTGCTTGGAATTCTTCTATTCGTGAAAACTTGTTTTTGATAGAGGAGTGGGGATTTCAGGAGAAATCACTGCAGATAAATCTCCTGCACACGTTTTTATCCGGCGCTACGCACCGGATTCAAATCCCGCCTGGACGGAGCCCAGTTCTTGGACTAAGAATTTCTGTCTGTGCAGCATTGTTTAGGGAGAGCTACCCCAGGACAATTTATGGAAGAGGGGTGGAAGGTTTGGGGCCTGTCCTCAGCCCCTCGGGGTTCCTTTCCCTTTCGGGGTGAGAAGGGTTTTGCCCAGCTGCTGCCAGCGCCCCTTTCCAGCCTCCCCTGCATCCCTCGGTGCCTGCAGCAGCTGCATCTGGCCCTGATTTAGTGCCGAGGCAAGCCCTGTGCCTTTTGTCTGCTGCTGCTGCTGCTGCTCGGGCTCAGTGTGGAGCTGGAAGCCAGGAATTCAAGTTTTAGTTGTTTCTTTTATGCTCCCTTGCTGCGCAATGACTTTTTTGGGGAGGAAATGTTCTCCCTGTGCAGGGGGTGTTGTAGCTCCCGTGGCTGCTGTATCTGAATTTCTAGAAATGTTGATTTGTCCATGAGATAGTGCCATCAGGTAAATACCAGCATTTCTGTTTTCAGCAAGGGAACAGAGCCTTGGAGACGGGATTAAAAGCAGGCAGAATAAATATCTCTGGAGTCAAATACAAACCATTAATATTAGAAGATTCACTTGGATGAGTTTCCCTGTCACTCTTCTTCTCTGTGTAGTGGAGGTAGTAGTAACTTAATTCAGTGTATACCTGCATATAGAGAGTTATGAGTAGTGAGCAGTGCTGTAGGAACACTGTGCTGCATTATTAAAAGAGGGGTGTATTTTGTCAGCACCAAGAAAGAACTCTCCAGATTTCCCATTTTAACATTTAAACTCAATATTGGGAATTTCAGACAAGCAGCTGAAATTTGCACAGCTCAGCTTGACCTTTAATAATCAACTCAAGTTAACTGGAGTCAATAAATGCACACCTTTTTTTTTTTCTTCTTCTTCTTGTTGCCTTGTAGAACTACTGAACAGGTTTTAAAACTGGAAGATCCCAACAGTTTAGAAGATGACATGGGAGTGATTGTATTAAACTTGAGTCTAGCAGTCAAGCAAGGAGACTTCAAGAGAAATGTAAGTGGCTTAGGAAATCAAATTTATAGCTGGAATTTGCAGGGGGGAGAAAAGAAGAGCTGGCATAATTTGATTTACTGGGAAATGCCACCTTTATTTTCATCCTCTGAGACTCAATATTGAAATCGAGATAGGGCATAACTTAAAAAAAACCCTGTATTTAGCTGGGTTAAAGTTGTGCACCTATTTTTAGCTGGATGCTTCTTTCTGTCTTGTCACTGTGATGTGCACTGTGGCAGTGCTCTCTGTGCTCTGGGCATGTGTCCAGTACTGGGCAGGTTGAAGAAATCTTATTATATTTCCTTTTCTTCTTGTTGTTATATATATATTGGTTTTTTAACAACAATGAAAAAACTTATCCACGCGAGATCTGAAAACTGAGCTTGGATGTTAAGACTTAAAACTGCCCCAGTCCTGTGGAGGAGCACCAGGCTGAGAGGAGGAGGTTGCTTGTAAAACCCTGATCTTCCCACTGACAGTTTCTTCCCTGAGTTAATTGAACTTGGCTCCTGATGCAGACCTGAGGTGATTAGTGATGTTAGAAACCCAGAGAAGCCGGGCAGAGACTGGGAACACCATAACTGAAGCTCATAGATTTTCTTTTAATTTCAGGTCCTTCACGTGGCTCTTTTGTTTCTATTTTTCAAGTTTTCTCCTAGTGTTTTTTAACAGAGTGTACAGAACACAAATATTGGTGAACTAATCCTGCTTCTGGCCAGCAAGGGGTGAATACCCAAGATCAGGCAGTCATTTGGACTGTCTTAAAAACCAGACCTAGTTTTAAATATATGCAGTACATTCTAAGAGAAAATATTTCTATAGGTTTTTTGCAGAGTTGAGTATGAAACTTGCTGTTTACAGCACAATTTTGAATTATAGGTATGGAATTCCAGCCTGAATGGGATTATTTATAGAAACATAAATGTTTCAAGGAGTTGGAAAGCAAAATAATAAGAAGAAGCTAATGTGGGATATCTGATGTTCATTATTTATTTTTCAAATAGGTGCCTTTTTGAGAATTGTAAAGTCTTAATTAATAGCAAGGTAATGATAGAGTTGTTTTTACCTCACTATGTGATTATTTGAAAGCTTAATGGCAATATTTAAAATAATGGGATATTTATATGTCTATATTATGAGATGGCTTTTATTTGGAATGTGAACTCCCCTCTAACTCGTACAAGACAGCATTGTTGGCATGTGTTACTGCATTGCAGGAAAGGGTGAAGCAAAAATGTCAAGTTACTTTAGCAAAAAAGTTAGTTTAGTCAGAAGAACCTCAGGAATTCCAGGATTTTTAGTAAGGCCTGGGCAAAAGTGGACCTAGCCAGTGAAACAAAGCTCATTGGTTTAAATAGCAGCTTTTGGTACTCTGGGGTGCTTAGTTAACATTCAGAGTGCAGATGATAGAAGAGATGGTGCACACTGTAATTTTTTTTAAAGACAATGTTTTAAGCCCTCATATTTCAAATGCAGATTGCTCAGCCATTTCCAAAGGAGTCAGAACAGTGAAATAGCTCTGTCCACATTAGCACTTAACAGCAAGATGATTTTTCCCCCCCCCTTTTTAAATTAGCTTACTGTAGAACCAGATGGCACCAAAAGTATAAGCCATGTTTCTTACTAACGGCTCTGGGTCCCTCCACTTTTTATTCTCAATTACTTTTTTTTTTTATTGCCTCTTTTTTTGGTGCAATGCAGGTATTTTGAGTTTGTTGGTTGTTATGTTCCATGAGGGAGGGAAGGTAGATGGAGATGCATTGTAGATTTAGCCCCCTATTTTGTAATAGGCTTTTCTAACTCATTTGACAAGCTGCTGTTTGAATTATTTTACTAAACACTTTCCCCATTTTACTCCTCACCTGTTTCCTTTCCCTGGATTCTCTTTGGTGCAATAATGGGGACTCATGAACAGAGGTGGTCAAGTCGAAAGAAACGAAGTTCATCCAAGGTAATCCCTTTTTTTTTTTTTTTTTCCCTCTTAAAGAAAATGAAGGTCTCCTCCCAAAATCTGTGCCCTCCTCTGAAACAGTCTGAACAAAGGAAAACTCAGAAGTGTTGAGGCAGCCTGTCACATTGTGATGGCTGTGATAACCTCTGCTGATGGCTGTGATAAAATCTTTTGGTTTTCCTATTCATTGTGATGGGAATTTGCTGTTATTATTATTATTATTATGATTATGATTATTATTTTCTAATTGTAGATGCTGTGGTACTGTTCAGTGACAGGTGAACGTAAGACCCCATTCACAAAGAGCTGTAGA
The DNA here is from genome assembly GCA_013400435.1 of Pycnonotus jocosus. Classification (NCBI taxonomy): domain Eukaryota; kingdom Metazoa; phylum Chordata; class Aves; order Passeriformes; family Pycnonotidae; genus Pycnonotus; species Pycnonotus jocosus. The sequence continues at coordinate 193,039 of VWYP01024808.1, read as the reverse complement.
AAGAGAGACAAACTTTCTGTAGGAAGGAAAGGGGTGTAAATTCAACCAAAATGAAAGGAGCTGTGGAGGGTTGGAGCTGTTTCAGAACACCTGGATGGTGTTGGTGCAGGAGGTGAACGAGGCTCTCCTGGATCCCCCTCTGTCTTTGGGGCTGCCTCTCACCATGGCTGGAATTTTGTGAGGCAGTTATTTCTTCTGGTCGCCCCTGTGGGTTTTGAAATTCCTTTTGTTCTTGGGATGGAGGCTGAGCAGGGAGTTTTCATTGCCTCCATTGTAACAGGATTTCCAAGATTTGTGTGTTGCCACATGTCCATATAACTTGCTTCCCTTGGTCTCCTGTAGGATCCCTGCAGGCTTCCATTACTTTTATATTCCTGTATCATTTTTTTTGCGTTAGATTTTAACTTGTTCAGGAAACAGACTGTGGCTTTTTATGTGTTCTGTAAAGCTTTAATTTGCTATTGAGTAAATAACAATGATACAGACACTGCAAGCCCCAGTACCCAGCTTGAGAGCTGTACAGTCTCAGTCTCTGAAAAGCAGAATTTGGCTCTTAAGATGAGTGTGTTCTCATGATATTTTCCCTCTGTAACTATCGGTTTGTGCCTAAATAAATTGAATCATTAACCTCCTCTTGTTTTATTCATTACAATCGTGGTGTGCTGTGTAGAGGAGCCAACCATCTCAGGTATTGTGCCAGCAAGGATGTTTTTGTCAATAGAAGAAGTGCAAAGTACAGCCTTTGCAGCCCTGATTGCAGGGATATTGCAGTGCTTGAGCAGAGAGCTGCCAGGAATCCCTGAATGCCTCTTGGTAGAAAGTGATGGAATAACCGAAGAGCTCATCACTTTAGTTTTTAACTAAAGCTCTGGAAATGAACTGTGCCCTGGCTCGGTCAGTGTTGCTTGATCCCCATCTTTCTCACACAGCTGTCTCTGGATGCCGGTTGGCTTTGGGACATGGCAAAGGGAGTCAGATTTTTAAACTCAGGTTCTTTTTCTTCAGAATAGCCAAAATTCTGTCTTGGTTGCTGTCACTGGAAGTTTTGGGGTGGTTTTTTTTCCCCGTTTGTTTAGGGTTTTTTGCTTGGTTTTTCTTTTTGTTGTTACGCAATATCTCGTTGCATTTTGTATATTTTTTTTACGTACATGTTTTTGGACCTTTAGCTGTCAGCCTTTCAGCTCTCTAGACTCTCTCTTGTGCCTTTACACCTTTCAAAATAAAATTAAGAGATGCCGAAGCGTGGTGCTGATTTAGGAGACATAGAAGTATTGTTTAAAAGGAAAAAAGCTTCAACCCCGTGCTCTGTTCTGTTCCAGTCACTAGAGGGTAGGAGAGCTTCAGCTCTTCCTAAGGAAGACACAGTTCATGCTCCAGTGTGATCTCTAAAGAAAACCTCTGTGACCATCCAAAGGCAGTAAAAAATATTTCCCAGCATGCGCCGGAAAAAATCTGACAAAGCAGTATTTCCTGGTTTATTGATTCTGCTACTGCACTAAAACACTAGTACTGTACATCAATAACCATCTTTAGTTAGGAAACTCTGCTCTGTGGAAGCAGTACTAGCAGTTTGTGGCAGAACATAAAGGCTAGGAAGAAAAATGGTGTGCATGGGGAATATAGGTGTCTGGGGAAGGCACAAGAGGTTAGGGAAGAATAGCCAGAGAGTATGATGGGGTAGAAAACAATGCTGCTGGACGAGATAAAGATACAGGGATAAGGAGGGCAGGGGAAATGGAGAGAGCTCTGTAATGGATACACAAGCTTGTCTGTTTTTTTGGCTCCTGAGCTGACTCTGGTTGGGTGTTGCAGGAGGAAAACACAATATACCTTCCATTTGAGCAGCTGAACTGAGACAACTGAATTTCCTCTCTCCAAGTTTAGGGACATAAAAGTTTTCTATTTGAAATACTTTTTCCTGGGATTTTTTTTTTAATGTGCTGAACTGCAGCTGACCCCTATTGTAATATTTAGCTTTTCCTCTTCTATAAATACAGGGAAAATGACTTATTTTAAGGATGGACAAAATGAATATAACTCTCACAGCTGTTTTTTAATCTGTATTGCCTACATGAAAGAAATCTGATTATCCTCTAATTTGACCATTTTGTGTTGTCTTAATGCAGATTTGGCACATCAGTGTCCTAAATGAGTCTTTTCACATTAATCACAGGATTCTTGCTGACTTCCCAAATTTACCCCAAATGTTGATGGCATTGGTACCTGTTGCAGCTCCATGTCAGACTGGCAGCAGGGCTCATGTGGGCTGTTCTGGATGCTGTACTCTCTTCATGTGTGTTCTCTGAGCTCCCTTGCTTTTTGAAGAAAGAGCTGCATTTCAGACAACAACAAAAACTGTGTCAGTACAGGATCTCCAGTGAGCTCCAGTAGCCTCATGGTCATTACAGGGAGTATGCAGGAAGGATTCCAGCAACTCAGTATTGGCTTTTAAATCATTTTGGAGCAAGAGCTGTTGAACTGCATGATTTAGGTATCTCTTGATTATTACGCCGTTTATATTTTTCACTGTTGCTGGAAGGGAGTCATTGCATTTTTGTGCAGATTCCCAAGACATGGGCAGCACATTCAGATCCCTCATTTTTCATGGGAGCTGAGAACAGCATTGTCCTCGGTGGGAGCTGTTTTCAAGAGTGTGGCTTTCTTCTTTTCCTCGTGGAGGGTGGCATTGCAAAGGAAAGAGGATGCTATTAGGCAGAATTAATATATCCACTCATATCTGTGTATTGACAAGCTCTCCCCTCTGTTCTGCTTTCCTTTCTGGGGCACAGAGGGAGTTGGTAGCTCTCTGCTGGAGAGAGCATGCTGATGCTCAGTACCCTTGTTTGTCCCGGGTGGCTTGAGTCTCACCCTGAGTGCCCTGCACGCTATTTCCAGCATTTGTACAGCTGAATAACCTTTAAGTGTTGAACATCCAGGAGGCAGATGAGCAGGTCTGCTTGGGGTGGATTGACCTGCAGCAGTTCAGTCCTGAAACAAAAGCGACGGAATTGCCACCTTGATAGCCGAAGCTGATTGAATAAATTGGCTGAAAGGCTGACCGGACCCAAGGGCTCCTCAAGCATCTCATCCAAGGGGAAAATCCCTCACTCTCCCTTCTTTTTTTTTTTTTTAATTTTTTTGTTCTTCTGTGTGGGCTGTTAGGTTTGATTTTTGTCTGCCTGGTTGTGTTTGGCTCTCTGTCCCAATCCCCCGTGGGCAGTGGGCTCGCTCTCCCACAGGGGCACGCCTTGTGGTGCCAATCTCGTGTTGGTTCACTTGCCTTTCCAGCTGCCCTCTCCTCTTTCCCAAGGGGAAACTGCCTCTGCAAAAGTGGTTTCTCTGCCTAATGAGGAGAGGCCCGAGGAGTCCTCCCATTTGTGTGTTGTTGTTTTCTCAGATGGCGAATTACGTGGCCCAGTTTTGACGTTGACCTCTTCACAGGGATTGCAGCAGGATTTCTGTTGTCCTGTCTCATCCTTTTAAATGAAAGATGGGAGAGATGGGCTCGCTTCACACTTGGCCACCTCGCCGTGTCATTTAAATGTACAATTTTTCTGCATCTCTTTATTGCTTCAAAAACAAGTTTGAACTTGGGGCATGTATGTGTGTGTCAGGAAAAGAGACAGATCTGAAAGCAGCCCTGATGCACCAGAGGGGATTTGCTGGGCGCCTATGGAGGGAGATTATAGACAAATGGAGTTATCAGGGAGACTGGAGCTCCTAAAGGATTTTGTGAAGCTGGGTCAATGAGCTGGTTCTTTCCCCTCCAAAGCTCTGTCATTCTAGTTCAGCTCCTGTATTTGGCTCTGTGAGGGCAGAATATAGCCCACCTGCTCATTCTTCTTTTTGAAAGAATCAGAAAGTGATAAAAAATCAAAAGTTGATGTGAGAGACTTTTATATTAATTTTGAAACCAGGAACAAGATTTTGAGAGTGGTGATGTGAGCACTGATTTTTAATTTTTCTGTTTGTAACTGTGAGATGCTTTTTGGGCAAATATTCTATCTAAGCAGTTGGGAGAAGAACCATCTTCTGGTCCTTTCGTGGCAGGGTCCCGCTCTATGACCAGGCCATACTTTTGGTTCAGAGATTAATCATTACTTATCTGACGAGTTACATTCCCAAAATCTGCAGTGGACATGGGTTCTTAGACTTAAAAAGCATCTAGTTTATTTTAAGGAATAAAGACCTCTGGGTATTTTTGTGCTTATTCTCTGGGGTTTGGGGTTTTTTTTTTCTTTTTTTTTCTTTTTTTTTTCTGGCTGCCTTATTTGAGGGTTGTCTTTAGTTCCAGTTTTTATCCATTTTATAGCAGTGAACTGCTCATAAAGGTGACACTTTTGTGGTGTTACTGCTTAATTGTACAGAGAACCCAGCCAAAATCAGAGCTCTGTCTAGAGCCAACCCTCAAGTTCTGCTCTCAAGGCTACCTTGATTTCAGAAATGATGAGGGGGAGGAATAAGCAAGCTTGTCCAATGCCTTGTGCTTGGGACATGTGCCAGCATCCATCATAAATCATGTGTTTCCTAATTTCCAGCCCTGTAGCCAGATCCCAGGTTCAGCCAACTTTTCTGTACCTCGGCAAGGCACCTTCACTTGGGTCTGGGCTGTAGCCAGAGTGTGAGCAGAGAGCTTACAGGAAAATAGAGCAGGAGAGGCCTGAAGGACCTGGCACCCGGTGTGGGAGCCCAGCTGGAAAGGGCTCAGGCTCAGCAGGGGAGGAGCTGCAGTACCCAGGTGTGGAGGCATCACTAGCCTGGGAGGTAACAGCGAAAGGAAGAGCTGAATAGATAAAACACTTTAAAATTGTCACTGATCAAGCAGTTACATCCTGATTTTCTGGCCAGTATGGACCAGGGCTTTGGCTTTTCTGGTCTCATTGTGAAGGCAGGTTAGGGCAGTGGTGGCTGGAGGCAAGGGAGAGTGTTTGGGGTGGTTTTTTCAGTGCTTGTTTTGCCCGAGTAACTTTGTTGGACTAATGGCTGTGCTCCTCTGCAATTGTTTTGCCGACTCAGAGGGAGGCTGTGAAGTTTAATCAATTAGCTCTGTGTAAATCAGTTTGAAACGAGTAGGTGTGGGGTATCAGAGAGGAGGTAAGACGTCTAAAATAAATAAGGCAGCATCATTTTCTTGTCACCTGGGAGGCATTTTCCATAGTGCAGGCTTCCCTAGGCAGCACTAAAGTTGACTCATTGAAGGCCCGGGTCTGTGGGTCTGCCACACATCTGATTTTCCCCAGACGTGCTTCCTTTCAGAAACTGTGAGTGGAATCTGAGACACCGCCTGTTTCACCGGGATTTCCATCAGGGTGGTCAGAGAAACAGCCTGCCAAATACCTGGGGAGGCTGGAGAGGTGGCCACAGAGCAGGCACACTGGGGCTCTTTGGTACTAGGAGGCGCAGGAAATGTGCCAGACCTGCTGAGCAGACTCTGTGGGGGCGACCTGGGCATGTCCAGGAAATCCAAAGCATTCCTCATGTGCTGTGTCTCGCAGGGGTGTGGGGAAAGCAGCTCAGTGTGGAGAGAGAACCCTGTGCCAGTGGCAGGGCTGGGCTGGGGGAGCTGGGAAGCTCTGGGGGGAGTCGTGGAGCCTGTGTGGAGCTGCTGCAGGTCAGCTCCATGCCCTGAACCAGCTGCAAACATCTTGGCTGCACTCTGCAGTGGGATGCTCTCAAGTGGTGCTGGATCTCACGCAGGTCCTGTTAGCTGGGAGCATCACACCCCTCTTCTGAGAGGAGCACAGGGCGCTTCTGCAGCTGCACAGCCAGAGGAGGGGGGGCACAGGCTCTTTGCTTGGGGCCACCTGTTTTGGAAGGTCAAGGTTGGTGCATTGCAATGTGTTCCAGGAATGCTGAGTGCAGGTGCTGATTTTTCCTGGGGCTGTGTGGGATCCAGGCTGGTTTGGGTACCTCCCAACAGTCCTTTGAACTGTCAAGTCAGCAGCTACAAGGGAGGGGTTATGTGTGCTGTAGGGCTGGGGTAGGAAGGTCCCCAATGCTGAGTGACTCCCTAAAATACTGGCCTGGATGAAAAAAGAGAAAAGAGTCCAAGTTTGATTTGAAAACTGAGTGATAACAACTGTCTTTTGTGTTCAGCCTGGAAGCTTTGAAGAGAGCTGGATGCTTTGTTTTTAAAAGAAATTGTAATGTGGATAATAAACTTCATCTGGGTTTTTTTTTTTTCTCTTCGGTTTTGTCTTTTTTTTTTTTTTGTGAACTAACATCAAATACCTCTTCCTCCTCCGAGGAAGGAGCAGGAGGGGGAGGGAAAATCCTTGCTCCTAAAGCAGCGAGCGCATCACATCAAACATGACTATGTTAAATACTAAAATGTTCAAAGTACAAGCGAGATAGATAAAGGCTTTGATGGGAAGTGGATATTTCCCAGGGACATTACAAGCAATAATCCAGATGTTATGGTGTAATGCAATGAGTGTCCATGGATAGATGGGGAGCTCAAGCCAAGCAGCGCCTGCTGTAGGCCTTAGCCCTCCACTCCCATGCTGTTACGCCATATGGAAGCAATCTCCAGGCCCCCTTAATAGCCAGCTTTGGATTCCATTTTCACAGGGCTCATAGAGCTAAGTGGAGCTGTTTTATGGACAAGTTAGATAGAAGCCTTTCCAAGATAAACATCCAATTCGAAATTAGGACATACCAAGCTGCAAAATTATTTTAGGGCATATTTCATGGAAGCACTGCCATTTTTCTAAGGCGATTGCCAGACTGTAGAATGCCCTTTGATCCCTTGTGGACATTACTCCCTTTTTTATAAAAAGGATTTTGAAATAGTTGCTGTGTTTAGGGAGGAGTATATCTGCTGGGACTTTGAAGTATGTCCATGGGAACAGTATGCTTTAGCTTTTTGGCCCAAAAGACGAACTTATAAAAAAAAAAAAAAGAGAGGGAGAGAAAAGAAATTACATTGCAGCTGGATTTATGAATCAAAATCTCGTTTTCTTTTTAAAGGTAGGAATTTTTACCCATTGTGCCAGGAAAGCCAAACGGGGTGTTTAAATAGAAGTATATTAATATGCCTGTGGGATTCAGAATTTGGTATTTTAACCAGTAAAAAGCAAGTAAAAATTTTGTGAGTTCACCACCTATGATTTAAGAATTTTGTTGCCGGGTAATTGATCCATAAAAAGTAATCTTCAGACATCAGGTGCTTTTGCAATCGTTTTATTTAGCAACAACATTTCTTACTTGCTTTTAAAGCTAGCACGTCCTGTTTTAAAGTGACTTGTGAAATCTTCTCCTCCGTCTTGCTCCCACCTGTACATGACATGATTGAAGCTCCAAAGTGTAGCGAGTTAAAAGTTGCTTCAGGAGAATAAAATATGGCAGGATTTTTACTGCGGGAAGAAGAGTGTAGCCTTGAGTTTTAATGTTTCCAGCTCACTCCCCCCAAATAAAGGCCTATTTAATCATCCTCTGTCCAATAAAATATTGCCAGTTAGCAAACTGTTAGCGCAGCCGTGCTGTGCGAGATGAAGCTGCGAGGGTAACAAATGTGGCTACCAGGTAACCATAACTCCAGATAAAGAGCCTGGTGGTGTCAGTGTTTTTTCAGCAGGCATCAGTATTTTTGATTCGTGGGCTCAGTTTCTGGAAGCAGGAACGGCAAAGGCAGCGGGCAAAGAGCTCAGGCGGGAGGCTGAGTGATGGAGGAGGTGGGAGATGCTGCTCAGCCAAAAAAAAAGAGAGGGGCTTTGTCAAGGCTGTGGGCTTTGTGATGCTGGGCTGCCTCCCCAGAAAGGACAGACCCACGTTTTATGGATGTAGCTGGAGATGTTTGAAGAGTTTACTTTAGTTTCTCCCCTGTTCCTTTCCCCATCACTCTCCTGTGCCTTTCCCTGAGCCAAGGTACCAGATTGTTCTCTGTGCTCTTGGCAGACCTCAGCCAGAGGTGACTTCTCTGGTGGTTTAAGCAAACCCTGCTGGTTCTGCTGTGATGTTGAGCACCATCCATTCAGTTGGGCAGAAAATCCTACTGTCCTACAGAATCCTACAGAAGACCCTAAAGTCGGGCATAGCATCCTCTTGCCTTCCATTGCCTGCTGACCCTTCGGGAATCATGGTGTCTCTCTCACTCTTGGTGTGCTTTCACAGCACAGGTAACGTGAGCATGAAGATGTGTTTGGGTGTTGAAACATTTCGTGTTGCTGCCTTGCTTTTCAGTCGAGTTTCACGCGGAACTTGCGGCTCTCGGAGTCTCTGCGCAAGAACCAGCTGTGGAACGGGCTGGTCACCATCACCCTCTTGGAGGGCAAGAACATGCCCAGAGGGGGCTTGGCAGAGATTTTTATTCTCCTCAAGCTGGGAGATCAAAGATACAAGAGCAAGGTAAGTATTAAGGATTTCCTTCAGCTGTCTGCAGTCAGTAAGGTGCTCAGTGTTTCTTTTACTGGTGTTGCTACCTCAGATGGAACTATTCTTGATACTCTTTTACATAAGTGAGTTCAAAACCAAGAGACCACACCAGAAGCATTAACTTTTTGCTCTGTTTTCATGCCAGTAGAGAAAGAGCAAGTCAGGAATATTGTGTGTTATCAGTGTTTTGTGCATTTAACATACTCATCATATTGATGGATGTTTGACTTTAATATGAGATGAAATAAAGCTACATGCATCACACATGTGTTTTGTTCTCTGCCAATACAGAAGTTGGGCTTACAGTGTGAGATCTGCTGGAAAAGTAGACCTGAAATGGTTTCCAGTGCAGAGGAATTACCATTCTTTTAAAGTACTTTACTTGAAAAATATGTTACATACTGTGCAACCTGCCCCCCCAAACAGATAAAATGTTCCATGGTTTTGATATTAATTTTTATTCTTCTAGGCTGTGTTTATCTGTTTACAGTTCAGTTATATAAGAATATAAGAAACTAATGGGGTTCCCAAAGATACACATTTCATCTGGAAAATCTTAATAAGAAGAAAGGCTATAATTAAAATAATACTCTTTTGAGAGAGCAAGAGCTCTGCATGTCATGAACTGGAAGTGCAGAGGAGGAGAAAATAAACCTCCTCCTGTACAAAATGTACAGAGCAAGTTCACAGAACATAACATTTGGATGTAGGCACATCTGAAACCTGCACTCTGTCCCTCACACCAGACCTCAAACCAAGGTCATGATATGTTTCTTATTTAGAAAAGTAGTTTCAAAAAATAACAAATGGTTTCCTTACTTTAGAATAAATAGATGTTATTCCTGTTACAATCCCTTTTTATGTGTCTCTTTAATGGTCTGTAGATGTGTTGTGAATCTGCAAGGCTGGGCTTCTTGCTTAACACAGAAGGGTGAAAAAATACTGCTTTGGGTTTTTTAATTCATTCAAACCTGTTTCCAGGTGATTGCCCTCAAAAGGGTTATTCCTGATTTCTTCCAGTGTGTGATGGTGAATGATGACCCCAGTCCACTCTGTGAAGTGAAAGTGAAGCTGGTGGGATCTACCTTGTATTTCCACATTTTTCCAGCCATTCACTCAGATAAAAACTGTATATTTATTGTTATTGAGAGGGAGGAAAGAGAATATTTAGGAAGATGAGACTATGTGATGGGCTGGGGGGCTTTAATTGGGATGACGTTAGTACTTGATGCTCCAACATCCAGCCTTGTTCTGTAGAATTGATTTCTTTTTTCTTTTTGATTTACTGTGAAAATAAGTGCTGTTTAAGAAAAGTAAATATTATAACTGCATGTTTTCTAGAGACTGTGTAAGAGTGCAAATCCTCAGTGGAGGGAACAGTTTGATTTTCACTACTTCTCTGACAGGAAGGATATGTTGGACATTGAGGTGTGGAGAAAGGATAACAAAAAGCACGAGGAGCTTTTGGGAACGTAAGTTGGGTTTGAGTTAGATTTTATTTTTTTGGTGGGTGGGGAGAATGGGAAAGTACAAAAAATAAAGTTATTTTGATTTTTTTTAACTAATCAATTTGTTTTCTTTACCAGCATCATAATTATTTTTCTGTCCTTATTCCAGTCATGTCCAGGTTATGTTTCCATTACGTTTATAAAAACCCATTAATGGGTAATTGATTAGCCAAAATCTGAATGCAGAGACACCCAAGCTGCCTCTAAACCCTGAAATATTGTGGGATCTCAGTGGCAAGAGGCAGGATTTTTCCGTATTTTTGTGGTGATACTGCTCCACACCTTTATATGCTCTGCTGGTGTCAGCCCAGGGATTTTGCACTCCTTTTGAGAGTGGTGCCCCTATTTTTCTGTTTGCACTTTCATGCTGTGTTCTTCTAAGATTCTTTAATTCCATTCCACTCTATCTGAATTTGTACAGTGCTGTTTTCTTAGCAGTACCTCTCTCTTCCTTGCTTTGGCTTTCAGCATCTGTGCTGTTGGGTGCATGCAGCAGCACCAAGAGCCATTCACTTTACTGGGCACCCTCTTTGGTCTGTCCATGCTCATCTGCTGGCAGGATCGTTGCCACAACTCTTAAATCTCCTGAGAGTGGGGACCCTGCAGTTGTTTGCTGCTCTCACCTGGCCAGGGTTTCACAATGTGCTGCCTAAATAACAGTAACTCATAGGAACATTCTCTTACTTCAGGCATTCAAATAGTTTGAGACTATTCACTGAGAAGAACAATGCCCTTTGGCTCTACAAATGTTTGTGGTTTTGCAGAGCAGGAAATTCTTTCTGGCTGAGTGCTGTTGCTCATCACATGGAGAAGTGGCTGAAGATGAATCTGTCCCTTCCCTTCTCACAGTTACTTCCATTACTTCTGATATTCTGTTTAGAGTTAAGAAATAAAGCTGTGTTTGCAGCTTGCCTCAGGTCAGTTGCCTCTGATGCTGAAGCAATTCTTCCTTAGGTTTTTCCCCTTTATTTTAATTTTTCTCTAGGCTTCTACCCACCCTTTTTTCCCTACTGGTTTCTGGCAGGTGGTGTTCGGTGTGGCAAAAACTATCAGTAAAATTCTCATTCTATTCAGCACTGGTGAAATCTGTGTGGGAGATTTACCTTAAAGTAAAGGTAAATCTTCCAGAGTAAATCCCTGGAAGTTCCAAGGCCAGGTTGGGTTGGATGGAACCCTGAACAGCCTGGTCTAGTGAAGGTGTCCTTGCCTGTAGCAGGGGGGTTGGAACAAGATGATCTTTAAGATCCCTTCCAACCCAAACAATTCTGTGATTCTGTTTAAATATTTATTTTTGATGTCTACATGGAGAAAAAATTTTTTGCTCTTGTTGTCTTAAGCCCAGCAAATTGGCTGTAGCATCAAAACAGGAAAAAATACACTAGTTTTTGAAGTGTGATTGCAAGAATAGGTAAACATGAAGTGCATAGTAACAGGTATTGTTTTTACAGTGTAGAAACTTTTTGACACCCTATAAATAATATGTTATGAAGGGTTCAAATGCAGTCTAATCTGGAGAAGGATTCTGTTGGAAAAACAGCATTATGAGGTGCCATGTTTATTGTCTCCATGATTTCCGAGTTCAGTTTTGAGATTTCTGGATTTCACAACATCATTGTAAGAAATATTCTTTAGTAAAATGTTTGTGGGTTATATTCGGTCATTTATACACAGCAGTGCAGCCAACTGCCCTCAAATAATTTGCATGGCTTTAAGAAAAAAGCAAAATTTTCTGGATCTGAGTTAATAATTTTGTGGTCTATTTATGAATAGAGTTGGAATTCATTATGGTCCCTTCCAGCCTGTTCAACCTCCAACTGCGCTGGTTAAACCTTTAAATATATGCATGTTTTTAATATTCAAATGAAGTTGGAGGTGCTCACAGCAGAGTCAAATCTGATAATCCTGACAGCAGAACTTCTGTGGCACAAAGACTCCTGTTAATTCCTTTAGACCCAGGATTTCAGATAGTAAGGGTGCCTTAAGAGTCTGGAATACGGTTCTTCTCCCAGGCATAATTTGTTTTCGAGGTAAAATATTGTTCTTGAAATAGGACCTGAAGTGTCTGTGGAGAGTGTGGAACGTGTAGAATAAGGAATGCCTTGGACCTCTGGTGCTGAGCACAAACACCTGGGGTGTTTTGTCTGCTTCTGAATTAGTGAGGAAACATCTCATGTCACCCTTCTATCACAAAACAAACCCTCACTGTCAGTGCACATCACAAGCTAAATTATTACATTCAGCCTACCTGCAGTCTCCTTAGAGTTTCATCTGGGTCCAATTTCTCTTCCTCACTTAAAAATCCGGCAGCTTTGAGTGGTTCAGCTGCAGGCTCTGACACTGAGGGCTGGCTGCATTTTGGTGCTGGATGAAATAATCCCTCTATTTAGTCTGCACAGGACTGTTAGTAATGTTTATTGAGTGCCTTTTGTGTCCTTTGGGATAAGAGGCATGCTATAAACAGGAGACGATGTTAATGTATATGAATAAACAAAGGTGTTAACGTGTGCAGAATTTGTCCAGGCAGAGTTAAATTGTTTGTGCCAGGTTGTTAAAGAGTGTTTCTGCATTAGGGAATGTGTTCTGGAAAAAGAGATGCTGCAGAACATTGAAGGGTTTTCCTTCACATATTTACCTCAGGAAAGAGATTTCACAAAAAATTGCTCAACTTTAAGACCATGAGCTCTGAGGCTGGAGTGCATCCAATATCTTTATGATGAATGCCTCCAGGAAACTGTCTTTGCAATAAGAAACAACCCGTGTTTTAAAGGCTGTGCTGTTGGGATGGAGCAGTAAAATCCCCATTATGGCTGCAACCAAAGCCTTCACTTAAATCTCACTAGGCTGTAGGATGAATCAGAAAAAAACCAAAATTTCTCCATTTATAATAAGACCTTATTAATTGTTTCCCTGACACCTCTGGCATTTGAAATGTCAAGTATTAATCATAGATACATCTTTCTGTACTCTCTGATGATTCTGATCTCTTTTGTGAAGGGCTTTCAAGAAATCTGCAGGGGGTAAAGTGGCACTGTTGTGTACAGATTTTTTCACATGTATTTATATATATATTTAAAGATTCCTGTCATAATTTGATTAACCGTGAATGGGAAAGTAAAATACAAATCCATGGCTAGTAAGCTAACCTCAGCACCTTTTAGTGAAATTTTAACATGTTAAACATAGATTTTAATCCCAAATTTACTGTGTACTGTTCTCAAGTGCTATTTCTCTGCAAAATGAATAAAAAACAGGGGAAAAGGAAGCTACAGGTGAGGGCTTTAAGTCAGAAGAACAGTTTTAAATGAAAACTAAAGCTGTATAGGACTAGAAGACTAGAAGCTAATATGGAGGTGTAGACCTCAATACTGATCAGGAGGAGGAAGGAAAGCATTTAATTAATTGTGGTTAAAAGAAAGAAAAGTGATACAGTTGTGTGCACAATGAATTCTTAACTTACAGAACTGCAGCCCCTCTAGATTCAGACTCTAGCCTCTGGTGCGTTCAGCCACTTGTGTGAAAGGTTATGCCTGAATTTAATATGTAACATAGCAAAAGATGACAACAAGCAGAGCTGTTCTATCCTTAGATAGGATTACTGTCGAGAATTTAACTCAGGAAATCATTTGCATCACCTAAAATACAAATGTTCTGAGAGTTTTGCCCTTTTGCATTCAGAGCAGGCGATTTTAAACAAAAGTGGATTGCCTCCATTAGTTTGATTCTGTGCCCATCACAATAGTCTCTCACCACTTCCCTGTGAAATAATTATCTGTAATAAGATCTTGCAGATAGAAAGCTGAGAAAGAAGGAAAGGAAGAGTTTCTGTTTCAAGTGAATGAGGGAAGTAGTTTGGTGATCATTAGACTCGTTTTAATAGTGTAGAAGTGTTAGTGTGGAAATTGCTGAATTTATATAGTAAATTGAATGTCTAATTGTTTTACCGAGCTGCATTCTCTGCAGTCTGGTCAATTATGTTGGATAACCTCACTGAAACAGATTGTCTTTTTTTGTTGGTTTTTTTTTTTTTTTCTTAAGCCTTTTGCCAGTGCAAATGTGGATTTTCTTTTCAGCTCCTCACAAGAAAATATAGGCATACCTTGAGTGAACACAGATGTTTTAAGGAAAGTTAGTTTGCTCAGAAATCAGACATGATTTGAGGAAGAAATACTTACACTCCACCTCCTGCTGTTTCCCCTCCACATGTGCATCCCTCCAACCCCCACACCCTTATACTCCATCTTTTCTTTGACCTTATGCGAATCAAATTCTTTTGAGCAGAGAAAGGATTCCAATTTGCCAAAACAAGATAGAATTATACTTAACTTTGCCTTTGACATATGATGGAGTTCAAGGTTATCTCTTGGTGGGAGATGCACTGTTGCCTGAACAAGCTGTGTTTTCTGTCTTACCCCGTGGAAAGTTTTAAACACAAAAAGCAACTGCAGCTTTTCCCAGTTGTGGACTGTGTTGAGTGGGTGGTGTATGAAATGCTGATGTGGGAGACATGGCCTCTGTTGCCAGCTGAATCACAGACCAGATGGGTGACCTTGAGATTTCCCCTCTCCTTCCTTCAGTTTCTCCATCTAGGACAAAAAAAAAAAAAAAAAAAATAAATCCAAACCAACAAAAAAACTAAACTCCAAGATAAGGATAGATCCCCCCTTTTGTGCTGATACCCAAAGTATCACTGGAACTGCTGCAGCCTCAGACACAGCAGTGTTAATGCAGCCAAGGTGGTGTTGACCTCCAGTGTGGAAGTGATATGGGCTCTTTCCAGAAAGAAATAGAAGTCTTTTTTCTCTCTCTTTGTTGTTGTTTTGTTTTCCTGTCTGCTGTAACTTTTCCTGTCATATTTTTCTGAAGAGTCTAGGTGTAGCAATGAGCTTTAAATGCAACCTCTCACACTTGGAAATGGTGTTGAGAGGCAGCCTATGCGCCGAGCCGTCTTGGTACTCTGCCTGGTTTATTTTCCTTCTCTTTCAAAGCACTTGAAAGCAGTTAATAAGAGTAAACTTGAAACCTGTTGTACCTCCAGAGCAGTGGAGAGAAAAGAGCACACTTAAGGCAAAGTCATTCCCATTGATTGTGGTCAGGAGTTGTGTTTTAATACACAGAGCTACTGGACAACGTAGAGACTCATCAGAGCAGTGCCTTTTACTTCATAACACAGTTTCTTGGGTTCTCAGGCTGAAATGTTTTGAGATTTTTTTTTTCCCTTCCTTTTTTTCACCCCCTTTAGCATTCACAGAAAATAGGCTGTTAAGAAGCGGAAAGCATGCAATTTATAGCAGATGGGCATAAACTGCTCCAGCTCTACTACTGGAATGGGATCAATCAGGAACACTACATGCACCATTTACCCAGAAGAAACCCACCTGGGGGAACCCTGTGGAATTCTAGCCTATTAAGACAACACCTTAACAAGTTTAGTTTAAATAAAAACTTGTCGGCAGGCGTTAAGCGAAGCAAAACCCCTCGCTCTCCATCGTGCACTGCCCGTCCCTTTGAGGAATGTTCCTCCTCTTGCAGTGTGGCAGCAAACCTTCTCCTTCCTTATTTTATTTTTGTTTGCTTTGTTTTGGGTTTTTTTACCCTTTTTTTTTTCCATCTGTAAGTTTTGTTCAGCCTGTTCTTACAAGCCAAGCCCCATGGAGGTTCAGGAAAGTTCCACTCCATTTACTGGACTTCTAAATAGAAGGCATTTAACCGAGCCAAGTGATTAGATTTTTTGTTGCATTTAACCACTCCCTCTATGTGTAACTGGCTGCCTGGTGATCTCTCTGCTTTTGCCCATACTCATATTTTATTGTTGTCTCTTCATGAATGTTTCTCTTTTGTCCTCTTTATTTTTATTTTTTGGGGGAAGCATCAGGTTAATGATACATATTACGTGCAAGGAGTGGGCGGGTGGGGACTTTTAAGACGATCCTTCCCTTTGGGAAATATAACAGTACACTGAAAATGTCGCTCTAGTAAGGCTTGTAAAAGAGATTGGGGCATACAGTATAATGTAGCATAAAATGGAGTATGTGACTTTAAAGAAACTAATCTATTTTAGGCTAATGCTTTAAATTTTGCATTTGCCCCTTTTCTTTTCCCCCAGGTGAGATAAAATTGTGTTTCAAATCCACCACAAAACACTGGGGGATTTTAGAGGGGAAGTGAGGCAGGCCAGAGTTAAGTTTTCCTCCTGTACTTGCAGCCCAAACCTTTTACCTCCCCTTACCAGTAGACAGACCAGAAAGCAAAATCTGACAGTAAGTGCAATAGAACCTGCCTAATTGGTTTCCTGTGTTTAATTTGGGGATATCTTTTTTTGCACTCTTTCCATCCTGAAGAAGCAATAAGTTTTTTGGTGCTTGCTTGCAGCTGAAATCAATGTAAATGTTGCTTTATTATTTTTTATTTACCATCTCGTTTTCCTTATTAACCCTTGGCAACGTGATTCCAGGTGCCACGTTGACATTAATGCCCTGCCAACAAAGCAGACCAACTGCTTGGAGCTGCCTCTGGAGAAACATCCAGGGTCCCTGCTGATGCTGATTGCTGTTGCCCCATGTACAGGAGTGTCTATTTCTGATTTATGTGTCTGTCCTTTGGGAGACCCCAATGAACGGCAGCAGATTTCTCAGCGTTATGTGAGTTTGCCTTTTTTGTTGTTGTTGTTGGTTTTTGGGGTTTTTTTTCGGTTTTGAAGTAGTCAAAATTGCAAAAAAAGGAAAAAAAATTCTCCAGTCATAATAACATGTCCCCTACTAAAGAAAACTATTTAACTGGAGCAGTTGCATTTCAAATGACAAGGAGATTGGCAGGGCAGATAGACCCAAGCAATTTGACTGTTTGTGTTTGTTGAGTTTTAAACTAATGCTGTTCTTTGCGAACTTGAATTGTATTAGGAGATTATAATGGGGAATGAGACACTGAATATCATGAAGAGATAATAGTATGGTTAGCTTTATTCCCTCCTTTGGGGAGGTTATTTTCAGGACTTTCAAATGTTGGAAGATAAAGCTTTGTGATGGCTTCCATGTCCTCAAAAGCTGGTCAGGAAGGAATAAGTGTATTTCATGTTGTGCCAGGGGAGGTTTAGATTGGATATTAGGAAACATTTCTTTAACAAAAGAGTTTTCAACATTGGAACAGGCTGCTCAGGGAAGTGATTGAGTCAGCAGTGCTGGAGGTATTTAAAAGAAGGGTAGATGTAGCTTTTAGGGACATGGTTTAGTGGTGGGCATGGCAGTGGTGGTTAATTGTTGAACTTGATGATTTTAGAGGTTACTTCCAACCTAACCAATTTTATGAGAAGTTATTTAGTGCTCCAATAGTCTCTGTTTGTTACTGAATTACAAATAAAATACATCTTTGTGCTTTTCTTCTTGCAGTGTATAAAGAATTCCTTTCGGGACATGAAGGACGTTGGCTTCTTACAAGTCAAAGTTTTAAAGGCAGTGGACCTGATGGCAGCAGATTTTTCAGGTATTTTATTTCTGGTTTGCAGCATATGATGCTGTAATATATTGCAAATGATAGACTTTGTGCAGTACTGTCAGCTGATCAAGGAAAAGTAAATCATCCCATCATCTCTCCAGCAGTGAAACCTGCCTCAGGGAACTGAGATACCAAATGGCTTTGACTGCCAAAAGTATGTGGGAAGGTCCAGTGGATGGAGATCTTAATTTCCCATTGGACCTGAGCAATCTGACAGATAACTTTACAACAGCACATCGTGCAAAGTGTTTTTTTCCGTCAGGAATATGTAAAATAAGAGTTGATACAAAGCAATGGTGCCTGCAAACCACCTGCAGAGCAAAGCCTCTCCATCTTCTATCAGATGTCTTGTGAGCTTGGAGCAAGACTGAAGGAGTCTGAGGTGTCTGGTGTGGTGCTGGGTGTGTGGGTTTGGGTGATGCTGCAGGCTGTCACCTGAAAGAGAAAGCTTGTCAGCAACGGGGCTGCGAGTGCAGTGCTTTCTCTTAGAGCTTATTTGAGGCTTCAATTTGGGATGACCTTTTTGGTGCTCTTACTCCATGAAAAGTATGGATTTTCCACTGAGCTGTTCCTCAGGTTGTGCTTGGTCCTGACAGCAGTGGACACTAACACCTTTTAAAACCACAACTTTATATTGTACCTCTGGGGAAAGTCTAGGAGGTTGATACTTTTCTGTAGCGACTGCCTGGATATTATTATTTTTATTATCATCTTCTCCAGGATTCTGGAGACCTTTTAATTCCCCTCTCTATCTCACAGCAGCTCATAATTCACAGGCACAGCATTGTGTGTTGTGTATTTGCTGACACAGTCATATTTTTAAGATAACTTGTTGATAAAGGCTGGAAAGATGGTAGAGGGAAAGCATTCTTGCCCCATTCCCTCATATTTGTGAAGGCATTGTTACATAAGAGAATGCTGCTCCTAAAAAAAGGAGCAAAGGACAAAGCCCACCATTAATCATGGTACTATTTTAGGGCTATATTCAATTCACTGCTTAACCCTGAATTGGAAAATAATGTTTACTGCAGAGAGCAGTACTTTAAGGAATTGGAAAACTTAATTGAAAACAACAACAACAACAACAAAACAAACAAAACAAGAAACAAACCAAAACCTGTTACCTGAAAGGTAACTTGTAAAGAAATCCATATCTAAATTGACATAGTATGTAGATCCATATGGAATTAGGAGTGTAACTGCACCTTANGTAAAGAAATCCATATCTAAATTGTAGGAGTGTAACTGCACCTTGCTGACTAATTTAATTTAATTTAGTAAGTGTAGCACAGTGGAGCAGCCCCAGCTTTGCCACGTGCCAAAAGTTCCATCTAGAAATATGTGAGGTTTTAATATAGACAGAATTCATGGAAAGAACTGAGCCCAGAAGGTTATTTACCCCCTAGAAAACTTTGCTGATGCTAAAGCAGTTGCATCAGTGATGGATTTGGCCCCCTCTCCCTCAGTACTCAAACAGGAGCATGTGGGTGGATAATGAACATTGGAAGAGACACGCAGGTTCTTGATTCTGCAATTCAAAGACTTTTCATACAGAGTATGTGACACACATTCCTTGTGCATAGCACAGAATGAAATTCTGCTTAAGTAAAAGGTTACTCAGTCTGTCATTATATTCAAAATAACCCAGGCTTTGAGCCTGATTCATGAAGCAAATGACAAATTGTTTTTCAATGGCAGTGCTGAAAATATCCTAGTATTATGCTGTAATAGACCCACCAAATTGCAAAAGGATGCAGCCATTTTAGGTAAAAATAGCATAATTTCTGATCATGAAATGAGAGACATAAAGATTAATTATCTGTTCTGAGCCATTCATAAATGATTAGTGCAGCCATTATGGGCTTCCATAATAGAGCCCTCCTAGAGCAGTGCCATATTTCCTGCATTGCCAAGGAGACTGCTCAGATTTATTGTTATTGATAAAAGTAAATTCAAAGTCCCAGCTAAAAATCTAATAAAGGGAAAATCGCGGAGGGAATCAGAGGTACAAAGATTTCCAAGGGTTAATAGAGGAGCAGTGTGAGCAGGAAGTGTCCCCTCCCTGTCCCTTCCCATGGCAGTCACGAGTTTTAAATCCCCCAAATCCTGCAGACTGGTGGGTATGATGTGTGTAATGCCACCTTACACCTCATTCCCACAGTAAAGATTGGATTTTGGTGTGATTGGGATTTCTGTCAGTTGCTTGTATGTTGTCATCATACATTTTAATTGCGAGTTTTTAGCCCGCTGTAATAATAATGATCAGAAAACACACACACTATCTGCTTTGGTTTCGAGCAGTGTTCTGAAAATCCATATTTTACTCTTGGACATAAATTTTTGGGCTGGTTTCCAGACAGCTGTATCATATATGTAGAGGCTCTTCAGCCACAGCTAGCCCAGTTTGAGCCTTCCATACTTTTATATTCCTAGATAATAGTTCTGTTGACGTGGAAATGACTTTTTCTGCTTTGTTGGATGTTTTCTGTGTACGCATGAGAGTTCTTCTCAAACACTGCATTTGCTCACTGACCAAAAAATAGCATTCAGAATACCAAATTATACAGTGGGATTGTTTTTGGCATATACCAGTTTGCATTTCAAGCAGTTTCTCTGAAAGGCTACATGCATTTTCCACACTTATCAGGGAATGGGCATGTAAGCTGAAAGGGAGAAGACAAATAGATTCCAGTAATACACATGGTCTTTAAACTTTACCAATATTGACTAGTTAATACCCACTGTTTACATACTGAAAAGATTCCTGTTTGGTTTATAAACTTCTGAGAGTAAGACCCTTAAAAGCTCTGCATTAATAATACAGAAAATGAGGATTAAGAAAAGGACAGCTTTTGGTTAAATATCTTGTTTGTCTGGTATCTAAATCCCTGCATTGCTGACATATTTAGTTGCCTACATAGAAGTCAGGCTGGAGTGTCTGTGGCTGAGTTGTACATGAGCACTGGAGATGAGATTAAATCAGATACTGAGCCAGACATGCTGATAAGGAGCCACTCTGCTCACAAAGGAAACTGCTGAGTTGCAATGAGTTGGGAAAACTACAAATTCGTTTAATGTGAGTGGTCAAAAAATACATTAGCAAACATGTATTCACTCAATAGATTCCATGTTGACATCCTTCTTCAGAGAGGAGGGTTTTTTCCTTTTTTTTTTGTTTTGTTTTGTTTTGGGTTTTTTGTTTTGTTTGGGAGGGTTTGCTCTGTTTGTTTGCTGTAAATACAATACCTGGATCATGCATGGATTCTCCAGTTGATGTTGGGTTTTGTTTAAACTGTGGCACGGCGTAGAGCCTTCATAGCTTCAAGGACTTGCTCACATGGAACTAATTGAAGAAGTGCTTCTGATTTCAGTCAGTGTCATGCTTCTTTTCTCATGATGTGGATACTTTAATCCTGTAATCAACTGAAGAAGACCACAGGCTCTAAGCGGAGGATAAAATAGGAAGTGTAACTGCAGCACTGCTCCTTTCCTGGCTCAGAACAATGGTGCTGCTTTCCCAAGGGCAGCTGAGTAATTGTCAACATGAACAGATCTTTCTTGCTGTA
Organism: Pycnonotus jocosus; assembly: GCA_013400435.1. Classification (NCBI taxonomy): domain Eukaryota; kingdom Metazoa; phylum Chordata; class Aves; order Passeriformes; family Pycnonotidae; genus Pycnonotus; species Pycnonotus jocosus. The sequence goes on along the minus strand of VWYP01024808.1, from coordinate 172,104 downwards.
AAGACTGAGAGATAATTCACTGAAAATCTCAGATTTCAGGTATTAGAGTGAAGCCCCCTGAGTGACCTGTAAGGTAAGTGTTGGAGTTTCCAGAACTGGGGATGATCAGAGATTTTTTTTTTTTGCCAAGTCATTCCAACAGAATGGGGCACTTTGAAGTTGCTCTAAGGGATCTAATTTTATTTAACCAATAACTTCCTCAGCCCTACTGCAAAGAAAAAGTCTGCATACTAAATACCAGAACTGGTCCACTTAATTTATTTTTTTATTTCCTTAGGCAAAAGTGATCCTTTCTGTGTCTTGGAGCTGGGAAATGACATGCTTCAAACACACACTGTTTACAAGAACCTCAATCCAGAGTGGAACAAAGTTTTCACATTGTAAGTGGACTGCTTTGGAAACCATGCAGCAACTCCAGTTAGCAGCTTAACTGGGAAAGCCATTGACTTTGGGAATATACAAAGGTCAAGTTTAAGATATGTCATTTTTCTCATAGTCAGAGAGGACGTTGGAGAAATCTCAAATATGACTTAATTAAAGCCTTTTGCCTTTTACTAGTTCTTGCATGGAGTTTATTAATAGAAGTCATTAAAAGAAAAATTACTGTGATATTTATAGGAAGAATCATGAGTAGACATAATGGAGTCATAGCTTGATCCAAGAGATAATGTAACAGAAAGTTGAGACCAGATACTCACGCCTACATTTTCCGTAACTTAAAATAAAATATGTTTCATTGAACCTTGGTAGAATCCTTGTTTAATTTGAAGTAAGCAGAGAATTAGAGCTCGTGTTGGTTTTGGTGTATCTTCTGAATTTAAACTAGTCAAACACGCTCCATTAGATGCTTAAATTTTTATGGAAATCAAGGTATTCTTTTATTTGTCACTTTATTAATAATAAAAGTTATAATTTAGGTATTGCTTTTAGGCAGCCCAATTTTTTAATCTTGCTTTCTGCTGACAAAAAAATTTTTGTGAATAAGTGAGTGGGATAAATGTCTCCCAAGACTGCAGCAGTCTGTGCAAAGGCTGGCAATGAAGCATTTGTGACATTTGCATCTGTCCACTGAAAGAACAGTTTGAAAATTATGAACTTCTTGCTTAAGCAACATTCATAAATACTAAGCTGGATGAGAACACAAGAAAAACTATCTGATTTCCTTAATAGAAACACTTTGCTGGGTTTCTGTTTAATTCAGGGGTGCAGCTGAATGCTTGTCTCTTGGAGTCCTCTCTCATTCTTTGTTCTCAAGAAGCTTCCACTCATCACTGTTTTTTCTGAGACTGTGCCAGCAGATGAGTCTTGTCGGATGTTCAGCCAGCAAAATAAATCCAATAACAATCCAAATTTATTTTATTTAAAAAGAAAGTTTGTGTCTGTACTTCCTGTGGGTCTCAGAAATGTCAGCTATGGCCTCTCTGTAACTTTCTTACTAATGTTGCCTGGCTAATCCAAGCACCAAACCTGCAGAGCCACTCACATTTCTCCCTAGATTTTTGTCCATTAAAAAAAAAAAAAATAACCTCCTTAAAAGCTATTGATGATTTAGATTTATTTTGGAGCAATGTGGATTGTTTTGGGTGGATGAGTTCATTTCAGCTGGGGCTTTCAATACCACTAGAAAGCCCTCCCCATTATATCCAGGTTTTCTGCAACACACTAACCTGTGTGTGTCACTGGGCAGTTTTAATGCAATAAAACTTGGGTTTGAATCCAGCCCTTGACCTCTCCCAGTCACCAGCATTCTCTGTTGGAGAGCTGAGTTTTACATTGATAGCATCACCAAGACAAAAAAATACCAAAAAGTCACTGTCTGGTAGTTTCTTCACCTAGTTATGCAACTGAAACATGAGGGGAAAGCTTGGGGAATACCCATCACTAGATGCATTTTGGGGGGGAATTTAATTAAATGCTAGTTATATACCCCAAGGTAATACAAACTTAATTAGTAAAACAGTAGTCTCAGATCTTTGTGGAGGAGGCTGTGTGCATGTGTATTCAATATTATTTTTTGTGTGTCTGCACTTTTTTGTTCCAGCCCTATTAAAGATATTCACGATGTTCTGGAAGTGACAGTGTTTGATGAAGATGGAGACAAACCCCCTGATTTCCTTGGAAAAGTTGCCATCCCTCTGCTGTCTGTAAGTTACCTTTACCACATATATCATGGTTGGCTGGGAACAAGTTGATTTTTTTCCCCCCTGCAGCACAAAACCCCACAGATTTAAACAGGTTTTGTGATCTATCCATGCCTTAGTTGCCAGTGTTTATAGCCCTCCTTAGCATTGTCAACCCATCTTTGTACAAATTTGGTTGATTGGAAAGCAAATTGCAGATATATCTGTACTTCATCAGTGCCACGTAGGTCTGAAAACATCCTTGAGTTGTTCTGTGTGTTTCCACATCATCCTCTGAAGGTAACATTTTAAGCATTTCTTTGTTCCATCTTGCTTCTTTTTACTCCAAGAAAGTAATTGCACATCGCAGTAGGATTGACTAGAGATAGCTGTTGTTATTGGCACAGCTGAGTGAAAATACCTAAAAGGGTGTTTTCCACTCCACAGTGCTTTTAAAGACTGGTGGCTTTTGTTCTGTAAACAAATATGTGAGGAGTGAGCTCTACCATGGGAGTATAAAATCAAAACTGGAAACAAAGCGAGCTCAGGGGAAAGTGGTTGCTCTGGAGATTAAGGAGAGTTGAAGCTTTTTCAGAAACAGCCAAAAAAAGGCCAAGCTAAAGAGAGTGGAACATGAAAGGATCATTAAAAGACTTTAATAGAGGAATGGGGGGGAAAGCAGCTTTGTGTTTGGTAAGACTGATTTAATTTTGAGACAAGACTGGTAGTAATAGCGAGCAAACCAGATCAAGAGGACCTAAACAGCTCCATGTGTATGTGCAGACTCACAGAAGGTTCTGGCAGTTTTTACAGTAACATCTAGGAAGAACTTTCTAGGCTGTGGCTTATTAAATCAATTAGTAGATGAGGCTTGAAACATCATGGGACTCTTGTGTCATATTAGCCGAGTTGTGCAAACACGTTTAGCTGTGAGCACAGGGTTTTCTGTGAGCTGTGAGGCAGCGATGCTTTGCAGGAGGTTCCCTGTCCCCAGGGGAGGCAGTGACAGATATTTGTGCACTTGAGCCCTGTGCAAACGTGTGGGGTGGTGATTTGTTGTACAAACATCGTGGTGTGATGCTCGGAGTTGTCCCATGCAGGAGTTGGACTCAAGGATCCTTGTAAGTCATTTTTTATGAGGACATTCTGTGATATTCTGTGACGACATTTATATATGTATATATAACCCAATTCTTATAGAACCCAACCTTTCCATATATAATTCCAGCAACACAGGCTGTGGTGAGATGTTTTTGGTAATGCTCAATGTGATGCTGTGGGTAACAGCACTCTCAAATAGGCAGCTGGTGGATCCTGATTGAAACTGCAGAGTGCAAAGTTGCAGTCTTCTTTTGAAACATCCCTGTGAAATCTGTGAAAGCAGATTCATCTCTGCACACATCTTCTGGGGTTAAGGCAAGAGTTTGTCTTTGAGTTTTAGAAGTTGGCTGCTGCAGGAAAGGCAGTGATGGGTCTGTGGGGCTCTGTCCCAGCAGAGGCTGGAGAAGTGGGAGATTTCTAGAGGGAAAGCAAAGGTCCCATCTGATTGAGGCAGGCCATATAATCCTCACAGCACCAGCACAGTTTAGGTAAGGGACCAGTCAAGACCAGAGAGGGGGACTGAAATATTTGGTATTTCCAAATAAATAATGAACTGCCCAGAAAACTCTTGAACTGACATAGAGGATATGATCCCAAACTAAGGAACACTTTATATTGGTAAAGAAATAGGTATATATGCTCCATTTTGTTGTGATTTTGTCTAAATAAGTGTATTTTTTGTATGTGTGAATTAAAAGCCATGTGGCTTCTGAATCTCTTCACAAAAGTGTGTATGCTTTCATCCACCCTGTGCTGCTCACACGGGTGTCTGAAACAGGGGAACCCCAGCAATCTGGGGCTATAAAGAGCCTAAGATAAAGGAGTAAATACTGAGATCTCAGTGGCCCACACCCTGTTGAGAGCTTTACAATGCTCTTCCCTCCGTGCCTCAGACTATGTGATCTTTTGGGGGATATTTTAGATTGTCCATCCATTTTTGTAGCTTGAGTCGTCAATACCCCCTACTTTAGAATAATACTAGAGTCAGTTGGGCATGGAGGATTATTTGATGTTTACAGGGAGGAAAAAACCTCTTAACATCTTTTATTCCATTTTTGATCACTTGGTTAATTTCTCCCCGAGTCCTCGTATCTCTGATGTTGCTGGAAGAGAGTGGCTGGAGCAGCTGCTCCCCTGCAGCCCCCGTGCTTGCCAAATGGCCTGCATGATCGGCAGCAGGCTGTGTGGGCTCGCGGTGAGGAGATGTTAGATTTGGATTTTCTGTTGATTTTATAGGCATTTGTCAAGTATCCCTTAGGAAGCATGTAACAAGGCAGAGGAGGGGAGTGCATGTGTGTGGTAATGTGCAAACTATTCGGGGTAGGTTTTTCTGTGTCCAAGGTTCAGGACGGGGAAAAAAAATAAAAATAGAATAAAAAATTGTTTATGCTTTCCCTTGCCAACTGATCTTCTTCTTTCCCATCCAAGCTTCTCTGCCTCCTATTTCAGTCAAATCTAGTGTAAATATACTCATCTCTGCTTCTGATTAAAAACATTTTGCACCTATTAACTTGGTCTGCTCAGAGAGAGAACTGTAATTTTCCAAGCTCTTTTTCTTCAAATGGGAATGTCAATATATGTTGTCATTTTGACTGTAACTTTGAATGTATCCTTTGAACCACTTAGATAAATATACTAAAAGAGAACAAAAGTTAAAGCCTCAGAATCATGTAGATTTAATTTCTGTATGTAATCAGGCCTAATATTTGCCTGGCATTGAATTGTCTTTTGAAAATAGATGTGCTTTTGCCATTCTTTTTTCCTGTTAAAAATGCACAAGTTTGACTTGTGAGCTGTCAGCACGTGAAGTAAGTTTACTTCAGGAATTGTTCATGGATGACTAGATTCTTTTCTTGATGAAAAATTGCCTTGAATAAAGTATATGTTGGAGGGATATGAAATGTTTAATTAATATGACACCAAATTTTGGGTTGAATGTGTTCAGTAGTCCCACACTGGCATTTTGCAAACATGACTACACTCTCATCATCACATTAACACAGGAATAACCTTACAGCACAAAAATCCAAGGATGGTGAAATTATGTATTCTTTCCATTCATCCTTGACTGTGATCTAGGGTTATTACAGGAACCAAATAAGAAAAATAAAAAGCTGGGCAGCATGAGAAGAGCTTTAAAGTGCCAAATGATGAATAAAGCTGCAACCTTCACATTCTGGTAGATGTGATAAAGCAGAATTGGATAAATGCACATTTTTCTAGCAATAAACTGAATTTGGGGACAGAGGGAGAGAATTTGGTAGTTTAACTTTTCCATGTTGATCAGTCTATTCTACTTTTTTTTTCTCCTGTTCTTTTTGTCAAATTACTGCCTTCCTCTAAAGCATGTGTGAGACCTCATCTCAAACACTGTTCTGGTCAGCCACATTCACAATTCACACTAGAAAAGACACAAATTAGAGCTGCCACAGTATCCAGCAAAATGGATCCTTCTCTTGCCAGAGGTGACCCTTAGAGTGTGGCTTGGCCAAGCCTTGGGCTGGGAGGGAGATCCTGGGGTGTGGGGAGTGAGAAGGAAGCCCATGAGCACTGAACAGAGCAGGCTTTTGTGCCAGAAACTGGAGAAGAACCGGGGGAACAGAGAAGTAGGGCAAAAACTTTATTGCTTCAAGAAAGAAGTTTGATGGGTTTTAGAAGTTTTGTAGGTTCTGGGGGACTTGAACTAATTATCAAAGAAGTCCTTTCTATCTCTGTGTTCCTTTGTGTCCTAGATCTTAGTAAAGGCAACCGTGTGTCTCTTTGTGAGGGTCTGTCTTTTTTCTTCTGCTTCAAGAGACTCCTATCTCCTAGAAGGCTGCAAGTTATTAGAGACATGGGAGCATATAGTGTGCTTCAATGAATTTGAAAGCAGAGTATATCAAATATCCTCATGTAGAAAGGCCTTTGAGTGAGGAGCTGTAGCACAGAATGGAATGTTTTTTATCTGCTGGATTATCAGCTCTGAGTAGTCCTCAGCTGCACCCTTTTTTTCCAGCCAACAGGAAGAGGTCTATGAAATATGCTCAAGTGCCAGGCAGGGTCAGTAGCCAGTGATATGCTGAAAACATGGAGTGTGCCTTTGGCAAGCTGAATTGTCTAAAGGATGGCCTGGATTCAGAGAGCAGACACCTGATGATTGCACTTACTTAGCACTTGAGCATAAGTGCACAGTCCTTTCCAGGAGAAAGTTTTAGAGTTTGAGAAAAGTGAAATGGCTGTGTTTATGCAGTGGAGGCAGCTGTGAAGTGTGCTGTCTGTTCTGACTTTTATCCTGATCATGAACCAGGAGTTTTGGAATGGGGAGAAATCCCCTCTATCTCTTCCTGTGAAAACAATGTTTCTGACATCAGATTCTCCCCCAGCCACTTGCTGCTCACTGAAAAGGTATCAACAGGGATGTTGTCTCAAGTATCACCTAGGATCCTTGTGCTCCCGGGGTTTTCAGCTCCTCCCCAGACTGGCTTGAAGCCCTTAAATGAAAGCCCTGCCTGCTTTCCTTCAGTCCATCAGCTCCATATCTCTTTGGTCTTTGGATAGCAGTGCTCTGCCAAAAACCCAAATCTCCATTCCACTTTGGATCCTGCAGAAGGCTATCCAAAGTGAAGTGTTTGGGGTAAAGAGTTTTGGGGTGAAGGAACAGGCATTTTGTAGAAAATTGGTTTGGTGCATGTGGCAAGACTGGGGAGGAACAAAACCCTTTTTATTCCCATACAGGTGGCTTGCTTTCATCTTTTCCTGGGGAAATGCGTCCTTTGACAAGGGGAGGTGTGTGTCTATTACAAGACAGCTTTATGTTATCCAGGGCAAATGGGATGATATTGTGCATCAGCAATGAGCTCAAGCAGGAATATCAGAGGTCCCAAATGCTTTAGATGAATTACCCTTGGAGAGTGGCCATTACCCTCTCCACACGTCACGGGTGTTGATGTACAGAGGTTTAACCCAGCGTTCTTCTGTCAGGTCATCAATATATGACATTGAATCTGCATCAAAGCTGGATACAGAGTGAAGTTTTCTTAAAATCAATGCAAAAAAAAGCGCCTCTGAACCATATTTCTTTAAGACAAGAGCAATGAAAAAACACGCTTTGCTGCGTAAGGGTCCTGTCTTCTCCGTGTTTTGTGTCATATCAATCTTGGCTTTTGCTATTTCATTAAAATTCCCAAGCGGTCAGAAGGTTGTTGCTTAATAGATTTAGCATTGGCTGGCTACATCAATACTGTGTTTAGTCACATTTGTTTTACTGGGGACATCTGTGCAGAGAGTTTAGCAAATATATTCATTCATTTGAGAGGAACCTGGTGCACTCTGGACCTTGACTGGATGGTGGTCTCGTGTGCCTCAACATTTCCTTCAGCTACAGGCAACTTCAGGCAATGTTTTGCCTCAAGTGCCTCTCTAGCTCAAAATATTTATTGTAAAAAAGAATTTCAGCTTTTCTTCCAGCTGATAATTTTCATTTTCATGGTCCTGTATGGAGAAGAGATGTGACATAGAATATACAGTTCTTTCTGTGAAAATGCAGATATAGTTTTGTCTTTCTGTGTTGACTCAGAAGAGAGAAATGCCCCAAATATCAGAAATTCCCATGGGATGGAAATCCAGACTGTTTTTCTGATGGTGACCTTGCAAAATGCAGCATGTGGGTGTGGTAGGCACTGCTGTCCTCATGTTAATCCCGGGGTTATGGGCAGTCTTGCTTGGTGGTTGAGCCCCAGAAAGCTGTTAAGAAGCTTTCAGAGAATGCAGGCATTAGTATTCAGTGAGGATATAAAGCATCATCAATAAAGGAATAATATTGATCATGTCTCTTAAAGGTGCTTACCTGCAGATATTTTCACATTTAATTTGAATATTCCTTTCCCTTCCTTTTTCCATAAATAGATGTTAAGATGAGCTGGTTTAGACACAGATATCAGAGCTACTCATTGAGTCAAATCCATGTGACATCATCAGGTTTGTAGCAAAAAGGTGTTTGGGTGACTGAAGGAACCTGATCTTCCTGACATTCAGGTTCATCCTACGACCCCAGCCCTGGCTGCTCTTTTCCACAGCTGGAAAACTGCATTTAAGCAGTCTTTGGGAACAGCAGAAACTGGGGGAAAGTACCCAGAGAGCAGAAAGAAATAGATGCAAAATGGAATTATTATAACTGTCTGCCTCTCAGGTTGGGGGAGGAGCCGAACAGAATCTGAGCTCTGCCCCAAGAACAGGATGCAATGAAAATGAGGAGTGTTTGAGGCTCTTTTGCATGTTCTCTTGTGGGCACTGTTGAGACATGCCATCAGTGTGATCTCCATGCAGTCATGGGTCTTAGAATTACCCTGTACCTTTTGTTGCACCACACTGCCCTAGCACAGTGCCAAAACTGAAAGGGAGTCTTTTGTTTGGCTTCTTTTTCAGGTTTTTTTTCCTTTTTATCCAAATGAAAATGCAATGGAGACAGGCTATTTCATAGCCTGCCATTCTTCTCTTGTGCCTTTTACCCTGTGAAGAAAGTCTAAAGCTAAAATACCTGTGTGAATATTTAGTGCTAGGCTGTTATAATTGCACATCTTTTTCCAGTTTGAACGCTTAGATTTAAATATGCCAAAAAAAAAAAAATCTGACTCTTAAACTTTATTTGCACTGCATTACTTCCTGCCCTGTTCAATTTATAAATAGTAATGATGACACCATTCAAGAAGTTTCCCAAGCAACCCCTATTTATAAATACAGAAGTGGAAATTACTTCTTACTGATTTAAAACCTACTGATTTGAAAATACCTGCAGACACACCCAAAATGTTTGATTCAGCTCCAGCTCTTAAAATGAAGAGTCTTTTCCCCAAAGCATTTTTGAGTGCAGAATACTGCACTATCAAGCTCAAATACTCAGAAACATTTCTTTTCCTTTTTCTATCAATTTAGCTCTGTGTCACATTTCTTTTCCTTGTGGATTTTGCTCTTGAAAGATGTAAGAAAGAAATATATCTCAAGGAATAAAAGAGGCCTTCCCACTAACTATTGCTGCTGGTGTAACTGGTTGAAATGTGATGAGAAATCTCTGTATCTGAAATACGAGGAAATTCAGCTCCAAAATTAATAACCATGGAGAATCCAGAATGAGAGTATTGTGATATATACTGGACATCTGCATCTCTGCAGACACACTGGGAATAAACTACATTCTACCCTGTCTCAGCAGAATCCATGAATCAAAGCTCAGGCTCAACCTGTTGCTGGGGCATCCTCTTGCACCAACGACCTCAAACCAAATCCTGCTGTCTCAGTATCCCTGCCATCAGTAAAACAATTCATCATTTAATTTCTAAAATGTAAAAAAATCATTGCTTTCCAAACAAAATTTTCTTTTCATTCAGTAAATTTAAAATTTTCCCCCCCTTTTTTTTTTTTGAAGAGGGGAAAAGCAAACCAGTGAGGGAGCAGAAACCTTTGTGATGGGTTGACAATGCTGTATGTGGCAGTTGGCCCGAGGACCTTCTGATGCCAGTTCATTTGGCCCTAGAAAAGGGTCTGATCACTTTGGCAGCTGCTCCTTTTTGAGGCAGCAGGACTGCAAAATGTTATTTTACCTGCCCCTTTCCTGGGAGTTGCAGCATCCTTTGCTGCCAGCTCCAGCACTGTGTGCTCTCTCTTGTGGTGAAAGCAGAGGTGCTTTGTGATCAGTTTAGTGTTCCTGTTTTTATTTATTGGTATTAAATGAATTCCACATAGGTCTCTAAAGCTTTGGATGAGAAGATAGGAAATAGCTGGAGTTCCTGGCTGTACACCACTGAGGATGCAAAGTTGGTTCTTGTTAGATCCTTCTTTCCTTTCAACCCTTAGGCAGAAATCCCATCTACCTTTGACAAGTTGTTTTGGTACAGAAAGGGTGGAGCAACACAGGGAAAGAAAGTGACCTTTCCCTTGTCTTGTGAAATCACTTCGTTCCTATTACACCTTTTTTTTTTCCTTACTCATTTCTACCATGGTTTATATGAGTGCCTCTTCTAAATGCCAGAGCAGCAATAGCCATTTTAAATATGGTTGCAATTTCATGCCCCCAAATTTCCTCCGTTATCTTTAATCTTTGATCATTACAGTCTCTCAATATAGCTTTTTGGTAAGCTGCAGTTTTTTATGTTACTGCTGCTTGGAATTAACTGGTCTGCTTCCTAAAAAGCCAAATGTTTAATCAATACATATCCTACTGTGTATAATAAATACATTTCTGCCATCGTTTTTGAAGAGAGAATGCTTTTGCTTTGAGCCAAATAGTTTACAAAATGGCAAGGAAGGTATTTTGGTTTTGGGATGGTTGTTTTTTTTTTAATAGATGCTTAATGAGATAGGGCCAACGAGTTGATCAGAGCAGAGAAGTGGTATTGAAATTCAGAGGTGGGGTGGGGGGGAGAAGTCTTTTGCATGAATTAGTTAATTTTGAACATTTGTTACATTAGCATTCGCTCCACTTCAGCCGATTCATTTCTTTGGATTGCATTTGTTTGCTGGGTAATAATTTGATAATGCTGCAATAAACTAAGCATTAAGAAGTGGTTTCGTGTACTGGAGTGTGCAATAGGTAGGTAAAGTTGTTGTTTGTGGCTCTTTTCCTAAACTTTGGAAGAAAAATCCCATTTTAAACTTGTAATAGCAGAGGCTGATTACTTCCCATCAGCTCACTGGCTTCCAGGGCAGAATTTTCAGACTGGTTATTGCGTGCACTGCTCTACTATAAAGTACAAGGTCTGAAAATTAAAGTTGGACCATAAGAGATTTAATCTGCAATTTTATAGGTCTCTAATCCAACGGTTGTTTTGTATTTCAGGCTCCAAGTATATTATCAGGGTCTGGGGGAAGTTTTTATTTTTCATTCTTTTGGGCTTGAGTTATAGTTATTTATTTATTTGTTTGCAATGTCTTTAAATTATATTGAGAATTACAGCCAGGAAAATATTGATGCTTTTTCTCCCCTTCCCACCCCACACTACAGATTAGAAATGGTAAACAAAGTTGTTACACACTGAAGAATAAAGACTTGGAACGTGCTTCAAAAGGAGTAATTTACTTGGAGCTGGATGTCCTATTTAATCCTGTAAGTTGCAGTATTTTCTTTTTGCTTATCACTGGTGCAAGAAAAGTGGGAATCTGAAGGACGAGGGTGGGGGTGATGCTTTTAAAACCAGGAGCCAAGCCAGAAGAGTCCTGTCCCCATTGCATCTGGTGGTGGAGGGATGTTTGATGTGAGTGAAGAAGATTTGGGCTATCAGAGCTGTGGCCCCTCCAGGTGGATGGGACAAAAGGGGCATTTCTGGAGGGACAGTAACCACAAACACCTTAGGAAGGAGGTGGTGGTTGCTGCAGCCACAGCTTCAGTTACAGATGCCAAAAAAGGGCCAGCTTCATTTTATTATACATTACTTTTAACACCTACTTCTCCCCCAAAAAGCTGACCCAGGATGTTCTCTTCCTGGGGTGTTGACAGGAAAATTAATGAGGCATGGACACAGTGCTTAGTTTTCAGGTGGCTGAGTCAGTCTCAATCGTTCATGCCCTCCAGAGTTTTACTGAGTTTAACTCCTATTTATTAAGGCCATCGTGGGCTGTGCCACAGCTCTGCTCCTGCTGAAGTGAGCCCAGCCTCACCCAATTTAACTTGTCTGCGTTTTCCTTAGCATGGAATCATGAAATGGTTTGGTTTCCAAGGGACCCTAAAGCTCATCTCATTCACTCCACCTTTCTCTACACCGGGTTGGTCTGAGCCCTGTCCACCAGGGATGTTTCCAGGGATGGGGCATCCACCCTCTCTGGCCAACCTATGCCGGTGCCTCACCATCCTCAGTGTAGAAAATATGCATTAAAAGCACCTCCTATGTCACACAGAGTCTGGAAAGACCGAAAGATGCTGAAACTCCCAATCTTCCTCAGCAGCGCTGAGGAAACTGAGATAACTCCTTTAAAACTACATGGTGTCATTTTAATTTTATTTATTTATTTTCTTTCTAGATAAAAGCAAGTATTAGAACGTTCAAGCCCCGAGAAAAGCGCTTTACTGAGGAGAACCGCAAATTTTCTAAAAAGGTGAAAATTGTGTCTGGGCTAAGCTTTCGCATCTGTTTCAGAGAGATTTGAATTGCTGTAGCACGGTTGTAAGAACAAAACCTATTTATGCATAAAATGCTGAACACATGTAAATTCAGTGTATTTCTGTATATATTAAAAGGTTTGTTTGTGTTAACACGAAATTGCTTTCTGATCTGGCTTGCATCAGTAGTTCTGCTTTGTGCTTCAGAGTGGGGAAAATGATAGCTGTGGATTTTGCACAGTTCGCAGCACTTAAAGCTCAGTGAGAGCCTTATTCCCTTCTTCATGGAGGAAGAAACCAGGGCTAAATTCCTTATGTAAAAAAGTCCATAAGGTTTTAGAACAATGACCATTATTCTTTTTTAAATCAAGAGGCCCTGTAATAAGTCTAAAAATCCCTATTTATTTCTATGGACTAGTCCAAAACATGTAGAAAAGAGGAGCAGACTGCATTCTCTCTGTCCCTTTTCCTGAGACATTGGTGTATTTTAAGAATTGAATGAGGATAGAGGTAGGTTTGTATAACTGTTTGTGGGTTTTTTAGTTTTGGCATCAGTTTGTGTCTTTTTTCTTGGTTTGTTTTTTTTTTTTTTCGTAAGGGATGAGGAAAATCTGGAAGGTTTGGGTGTAATCAGAAAGCAGACAGGAGCTGGTGAATGTGTCTGAAATAGAGGCTTTATTTGTAATGTGTGCCCCAGCAAGCATTTGTAGCTTAAATTATCCCTGTTTCTGAAGGAATAGTAGGATATTAGTGTGTTTGATTAAACTCCTCTTCTCCTCCCCTCCTCCCACTCAATATTTATCAGATCTTATCAAGAAATGTTGATCGCGTGAAAAAAATCACCATGGCAATATGGAATACAATACAATTCCTTTGGAGCTGCTTTCTCTGGGAGTCCACGGTAAAGAGCCTGATAGCATTTGTGGTAAGTGGATTTCTCCTTTTATTGCATGGGGCTGAGTAATGTGAGATCTGGAGTGGGGCTGAGTGATCTGAGATCTGGAGTGTTCCCGTGCCTTCCTCCACACCAGCGCCAAGCCCAGTTTGCTTTTGTTGCTATTTTGTGGCTGCAGGGCAGCTTGGGCCACACTGGGCCTGATGGGGATGGAAATTAAACCTTCAGGAACAGCCTTTCCTCTGGCTTGGAGCAGAAGAATTCACCTCCTGCACCGAGCACTGAGGATGCCCATGTCTGTGGTGGGTGATCCCACCACGCACAGGCTGTGACGGTGTGGCGACTCTGGAATTTTTAATTGTTTTTAATTTAAAACATGGCAGCTGGGGAAAGGAAAGGCAGGAGGTGGTGGCCAAGAGGGTGATGTAGGGAGATGCTTTTGATCTGGGTGATGCAGTGAGCTGATGGGTGTTGTCCCTTCCATCTTCCATTGCAATGAGGCATCACTTCAGTGCAGGCTATCAATTCCTGCTCTGCCTGTGTTGGCATTGCCTGTTGCAAGTTTGTTCTCTTATTTATATGACTGTAATAATTGTTTAAAAAAAGAAAAAAAAGAAAAAAAAAAAGAAGGCTGGTCAGTGAGTTCTACTGCACTCTGCAAAAAAACCCAAGTTCTCCACCTGCCTATCCCACTTTTCATCTCTCTCCCTTTTCCTCTTGGTAGTAAACACCCCATTTGCAGTTTTCTCATAACCCACTCAAGCACAAAAAGATTTTGCCGGCTCTTTATTCTGCGGTGTGACATTTTCTTCATGCTTGAAATGTTTGGCATGCCATTAAAGGTTGCAAAAATCGTTTTGTGGTGGTCCAGCATGCAGAAAGAAAGTTTTTGAGTTGAGTGTTTATTAAGCAATACAACAACATCCACATCTCTAAGATTTTCTCCTGTGTTTACTGTCTGTGAATTGTAAGGTGCTTAAAGGCTTTTTTAAGGAAAACACTTGAGTGTATTTGCCACAAGTGGGTAAAGTAGACCAATCCTGATTGAAAGAAGCTTCAGAAAAAGGACAGAGGAGCTGTCTTCACCCTGTAGGTCAGAGGGACGGCTCACACTGATGAGTGGGTAGGATGAAGAGGTTCTTTTCTCTCTACTTTTTTGTCTTCCTGTTTCTTGAAGTTCATTCAGAAGATATTATCTCATATATATATATATTATATATAGTTAATGGCTGGAGGACAGAGTGGTTGGTACCTCGTCGAAGCAAGAGTGGCTGTGCAAAAGGGTTCTGTGATTGTGTCCAAGGGAATCAGATGTTGGGGGTTGGAAAGAGAGGGTAAAATCCCAGTGCCCATGTCCTGCCATCACTGTACAGCAGGAATCCAAGCACATATTTAAAAGGATTGCTCTTTTTTTCACCTAAGTGCTTGTGAAGTTACAGCTGTCAAGTTCAGTTTTCCAAACCTAGGAAAAGTTTGGAAGGGGTGGGGAGGCAGAAAAATAAGAAGGTGTGAAAATGAGTCTACAGAAAAAGGAATTTATTCCCAGTGAAAAGGAGTATGAGCAGGTTACAAGTTACAGGTTGATAACATCTTTACTGGATACCATAATACTCCTGGTTTCCTGAAAGGCAGTGGGTAATGGGAAAGGAATAAAAATACTCAGCTCTAAGAATAATTACCACAGGCTTCTTCTACAACCGAAAATTTAAGTCTATCTGATTTTTCTTACATGGGAATAATTCAGCTCTGGCACTAAAAATGAAATGATAATTATATCTCTCTCTCTCTCTCACTCTTTCCAGCGTGAGTGTTCATAGTATTGAAAATACGCACACAGCACGGTAGGAGCAGCATCCCTCCCTGCCCAGGCTGTGTGGAAAATCCTCTCCTCATGTGCTGGTTAAAAGATAAGGTGAGGAGGATGCACAAAGCTTCTCTACCCATTTTTCAGCTGGGTTCATGAAACCCTCCTTGGTGGCTTTGATGCCAGTCAGGCCCTCAAACTAGAAAACACGTTTTTTAAAAAATTATTTTTCCTTACAGATGATGTCCCTCGGGCCCCTGGCAGTTACCATTTTGGTCTGGTATTGCCCTTGGTTTCCCTCCACAGGTAACCCATGCCCCTTCTTGCAAGGGGGAATGAAGTGAGGGAGGAGGAGGAAGACAAGCAGGCAGGGTAATCATTGTTTTCCTCAGCAATCAGACAAAACCCACTGCCAGACAGATAAAATATTTGTGAGGTTGTCAGAGGAGAGGCAATAGCCAAGGACATGGAATTTTTCACCTTCCTGTTTTAGTCTTCCCTCCCCATTAGTGAGACAGCTCGTGTATGTGACAAGGACATCAGCTGCTTTTGGGGGTGTGAGAGAAAAAGAGGGACAGGTAAAGAGGGGGGAAACAGAGGACAGCACAGGCAGGACACGAGGGAATGAGAAAAATGCTCTCACTCTGTTTCCTCATTTATAAGATTCATCATCCCAGGCTAAATTTCTTTATTAGGATGTAATGGTGAGAGGAGACAGTCCAAGAACATGTGAGTAGATGAATTTTTTTGTGCTATAAAAATGTAATCACATTTTTCATCAGCGTTCTTGTGCTTTTAATCTGATGATTTTTCATCTGAGTTAATTGTGTAGGCACAGAGGACACTGAGCTCTGCTGAAGCACGTGTAAAATCAGAATTTTTTTCAAGCTTGGAGGTTTAGGAGAGAGGATTGAAAGAGAGATGAGATGAAGAGCAGAATTTCACTTTTGGTGGTGCTTGCCCTGTGCATAAAGGGTTTGGTGGAAATGGTGTTACACATCTAGAGAAAACATCCTTGGTCAGAGGAAAGGGTCACACACAGGATTTCTGGGTTCTTCATAGTTTATCTCTCCTCATTGATCTGGTGTGGAAAATGGTCACACATGGTTGTGTGTGCCTGGGAATATCAGGAATATTCCCCCACGTGAAAAACGTTGCCTGTAGAGTTGACAGTGTTCATATACCAAGAGATACCTTTAAGCACTTTGTGTATTCTTCTCCATCAGTTCAGGGTTTGAGGGGATTTGTAGATTTTTAAGACCAAAAAGACCTTCAGACATTCCTTTCTGTTTAATCTTGATCTAGTTATCTCTGTATTCAAGCTAATATGTTGTGTTTTGATTGAAACATACAGCACAAACAGCTCTTTATTTTGAAGATACCTGGACACATAGTCCAGTACATCCCTGTGTGGTCCTTCTTGTGTGCCTGACACATTTCACACCCTACCTTGGACAATTTTCTACCAGTTTGCAGTCACAATGTTGTAGTTTACCCTGCTCCTCTTCACCATTTCCTCATCACACTTTTCCCTGTTGAGACATCACTTCCTCACACAAAAAGCTGGAGTTGTGTGGAGTAATGTGCCTGGGGGAATGTCTGCTCACAACTCAGAGTATAAGTCTGATTATAACCTGTTTGTTTTTCCCACTCATGCATACAAAAACTTATTTTCTTACCTTCCTGTTGCACACTTAAACCAAATTTTTGAGCCTTCCTTCTTTATGCAAACACTCCCTGCCTGCTCTGCTCCCCGTTTGCTGCTTGTGGAAGTGAAGTCTGTAATAACCAAACCATTCTTACTGTATTACATGTATTTTTAAAATATTTAAAAGTTAATTTTAGTCACAATGATTTTCATGAGGAATTATGCATCATTGCACATTGTGCTTGTGATTTTATACAACATAATTACACCTTCTATTGACAGTTTTCTCTGCATTAATGGTAATTATGCCATTTAATGAAATTACAGTAATTGCATTTAAAAAAAAAACAACTGGTGCAAATTAAAAGGATATATTGACTGGAATTTTTACTATCATATATATATATTTTTAAAGTTTGTATGATAGTTGCAAGAGACGTTGACAGGATCAGGCAAACGATGGCAAATCAGGCACCAGAGCACCTCTGTGTGACTGGCAGTGCTGCTGCTGGATTCCTTCAGGGTCCCTGCACACTCACCCATGCCAGAATATTTCATTTTCACTGGCAGCATTTCCTGCTCTATCAGGTTTAGGCTTCTTGCTGATCCAAGCTGCTGCCAGGGTGGGGACAGGTGGGAGGGATTTTTCCAGCTCAGCCCTTGCAGGCAGCCAGGGTCAGCCAGACAGGGAATGCAGCAGGCACAGGCAGTGTTTATTTATTTTGCAGTGACATTGCATCGTGTCTACTAATTATTTTATGATGGCTTGGTTCTGGGAGGAAGGGGAGGAATGTGTGGTGATGCAGCATAATGTGTTGGGAATGTGGGGCTTGTGGTCAAACTCACTGCAGCCGTTTAGCTGGGAAAATGACAGGAGTGGGGGCATTTTGGAGCACTTTAGGCTTCCCAGAAAGCTGGCTGATGCAAGAGTAAGGAAGGTCTTGGGGTTGTGGATGCAGCAGCACAACTCAAATAAAAGTTTTTGTGCTCCTTGCTGCAGAGATGGGATTTTATCACTCTTCTCCATTGGGATCTTCAAAGCTCTTTAAACCCAGAAGGATGCCTGGTTTTTGGCAGTGGCCCCTTGGGCTGAGGAGCCCCAGGGCTGGCTGGGTGAGGCTGCAGGGATGTGCCTTGCTTTGCAATTTGCTTCAGGTCTGACCTGGGGCAGTGGCAGAGAGGACAGAGCCTGCCAGCTGTGAACTCGTGGGCATCTCTGCTGAGTGTGTGATTGAACACTCTGCCACTTCAGCTCCTGATACAGGAGCTGGATCTGAGCCCGGCCAAACTCATCCCAGAGAGAGGATACCAATCATCCTATTAGACATGAACAGTTTTTGATCCCTGTTGAGCTGGGCTATATTTATAGTGATGAACTACGGGCAAAAGGCCATTTGCTTGTTGACAGTGTCCTCTAAAATTGCTAATTGCCTATCAGTAAGAGGGAAATGTTCTTTATCCCGTCATGAGAGATATTTGTTAACTCAAAATCTGAGCCTCCTAGAGTTTACTTGGGGTAAATCTCTCATTCTGTATGTGGACAAGTGTCTCCTGCATGTTATGGTTTGGCTTTCCAGAGCAAAGAACAAAATGTTCCAGCTCTGTTTGTACTGAGCGTAATTCAACCCTGGACATGACAACAATATATGGGTAAAACATCCAATTTAACTCCTGCATTGTTTTGCAGCAGAGTGATTTATTTTATTTTATTTCTCCCTTGATGGGAGGCGAGTTATAGATCAATAAGAGGAAATTCTTGGGATGAAAGTTTCACAGGGAACATGAGAAATCTGTGGAGAAGGGAGACCAGTAGCAGCTATGGAATGAGATAGAGACTGAGTCACCAAACCTTTCTTGCACCTCTGGCCAGCCAAGCAGAGGAGAGAGGTTTAATTTAGCTGAGTATTTACCAGTAGCTGGTAATAACTCCCTCTTCTATAGGGTGGGGAAGCAAGATGTGCTCTCACATCAGCTCCCCTAAAATAGTTCATATTTTCCCTGTGGATTCTCTGCTAATTTTGAATGAGCAGTTCCCTGATACAAAGCACAAACCACCGTGCCATGACTCCATGTGTAACTGATGAGAAGGGTATAGTCTTTTTTTCTACCCTTTTTTTTTTCATCCTCACAGCTGAAGACGAAATATAAATCATTGTTCCCAAACTATTTGGGAACAGCATTAAAGTAATGGTAGATTAAAATGTCTCCACATAAAAAAGCGAAATAAAATGAATAGATGTAATCCTAAAGAGAGAAGAATGAGTATTCTTCAAACACTGAATAGGGAACTTGGAAGAAGAAAAAAACTTAAAAAAAAAAGAGAAGGGAAAAAGTATTAATGCAAAAGAGATGGTCTTGCCTTACTGTGGAGCTTTTGCTAAGGGCTGTTCTCAGCCCATTTGCAGCTTCTGTTTTGCTACAGTTTTAAAGGAGCAGTCGGCAAAGGAACGAAGGCAGTTTCTATTTAAATAGGGGAGCTGTATAGTAACACTTCTACAGAAATTCGTTCACGTTAAGGTTAGAGCTGGTGCTGGACGAGCAGCAAGAGGCAGGTTTCAGGAATTTGACCTAGCAAGTAATTCTCCAGATCCCCCAACATTTCTTCCCCTCTTTCCCTGTGCAAATCGCTGGCAAAGCCACATCTTTAGCATCGTTGTCTGGAACTCCGGCGGAAAAGTCTGGAGCGCAGAGGTGTGTGTGTTTTTATTTCGGGCTGTTCTATCCCAGTAAAAGTTATTTTCCTGGTGACGGGGGAAGCGTTCACATCCTGCTTCCCCCTGGCTGCTGGTGGCAGCTCTGCCTGCGAAGCTGTCAGGAGCACGGTACCTGACACGAGTGGCTGCTCAGATGAGAAACAGGCTTCCCCAGACAATTAAAGGAGATGGTTTCACCCCTTTCCCCAGCAGTTTTTACATTTCCACTATTATTCTTCCGTGGTTGAGAAGGGGGAATGCAATTTAAGCTTGGGATCCCTTTGCTGCGGCAGTTAAAATTCCTGGAATAGCAACAGTGATATTGGCGATGCTGAGACACACAGCAAAGTAAACACGTGTTATTTCCAGCTCTTTCAAAAATGCAAGAACAAACAAGGACAAAGTTAATAGGGAAATAACCACTTCGAGCCTTGACAACACGATAAACAATATTTTAAAAGCAGAGATTGAAGCTTTGTAGTCAGGGTGAGATGGAGCTGAGCAAAGACCAGTGTAAATATCCTTTTTAACTTTGAAAAAGATGGATGGCCTTATGTTTCCAGCTCAGGAGTTTTGGGGATTTGCTTCTTACCAGTGAAATGTTCGAAAATAAAAATAAAAGCAAAACTATGTTTTGCATCTGAGGAGCCGTTTCCTCTGTGTGTGCTTAATAAAGCATTTACCCTATATAGCAAATCCCTTGATTTTGGGGTTGGGGATACTCCTCTTAAATGATGCTGTGCTGATATTTTTGAGGCTTTCTGTGTCCTGTACTCAAAACCTGAATGCATCACATGGAAATGATTCCCTCAGCCCTGGTAATGAGAGAGACCTAAATCACTGCCTCTCACTCTTTAATTGCATTTTGTTGGGTTTAATTGATGATAAAGCCTTTTAATGCCTTGGCTGTGCGTGTTAAACTCTGTGGTCCAAGAATTTGGGTAAAAGAACATTCCTGATGTAGGATAAGCCTCTGTGCAGCTGGTCAGCAGGAATGTGTATGCAGGCATCCAGTCGAGAATTCAGGCAAGGAGAAAGAAGTTCAGCTTTGTTATAGTTTGTGGATTTATCCCTGGGAGGGGTTGGTGCTAAGATAACTAAATAGATACGTGTATCTGTCACTCTCCCGAGCCAGACTGGAAGTGTAGTTTTCATCTCTTTGGCTGTTTAATGACAGCCCACGAAGCCAAGATCAAATGTGGATATGTTTTATCAAATAAGAATAATAGTAATAAAAAAAGGCAAATGAAAAAGGGCTCTTTCTAACTAAAACCTGGACCAACTGCATCCACAAATCCTTCTGCCTGCCTTTGTGCTCGAGTTGCAACCTGTTGGAGAACTCTGCTCAGTGCTTGCATTTCCAGCTAATTCGATATCACCTTTTTTTTTAATTTTTTTTTTTTTTTTCTGGTGGTTGAAGCTTTGTCATTTGTTTCGAAGCTGTCACTTTTATTAGCCTCCCTGGCTGATCTTTTTGGGCTCTCGTCAGGTGGTGTGTGTTCTCCATTGTCTGCCTGGTCTTGGCAAGCTGCAGGTCCTTTTATTGCCATATGACGTGGGCGTGCTTGCAGCAGTAGCCTGTAATTATACCCACCACAGGTGACAGTGACAAGAGTGCTTTGGTAATAATTTTAGCTGCCTGATCTGATGTTTATGAAGAGCAAATCCTCCCTGTGGTCTGGCTGGAGTTGGCTATATTGTGTTGCACTTTCGCCGTTTGATTGATGAAGCCCTTTTTAAAATTTTCTTTTTTAAAATGTTATTTGTTATTTTTCCTTTATATATAACGTCTTGTGTCTTTCAAATTCCTGAAGTTTTGCAAAAGGTTCTTGTTGATCTTATGCTATTTTGTGCTTTTCCTATTTATCTTTGCATGCCTTGTATTTATTTTGCTTTGTTCAGCACAGTAAAATAATACTCGTGCCTGTTGCTGGGTTTATTTGTATCTTTAACACTGCTGAACTCCTGTATAGCAGATATTCTGTGTTCTCCCAACTGTGAGAGTAATCACACATTATAATTTATTTTTTTTTTAACCTTTGGTTATTATTTAACTGCTTTAGAAAAGGTGAAATTCCCTCTCCGGGAAGGCAGCAGTGGGTCCTTTACTCCCAACAAAATTGCAAAACTTGGATTATGTCAAACTTGAATTTAGCTCATGATTTTTGTGATTCTCTTACAAACCTCCATTCAGACTTTAGGAATTTGCCACAAAAAAATTTGGACAAGGCTGACATGCTAACTACCTGAAAGCTGGCTTTGCTCTTGTGCTGTATTTCTTTTTGCAGTCTGAAATTCTTTAAAGGAACTTCAGATTAAAACTCTTGGGCATCTTCTGAATTTTTGATTCTTATCACAAGATTCTGACTTGTAATTCTTCTGAACTGAATGGCAGGCAGAAAACCAGGAGAAATTTATCTGCAATAATTTGCTGTCTTATCTGATCCTAAAGAGATGATTTTCCATGTCAGGATCCAGTCATTTTCATTTTCCCGATTTGCCTGGTGCTTTTTCTGAAAGTTCACTTTATTCATAGACTAGAAATTGCATAAACAAAGATGAAATTAGTATTCTGAGTTGAATGAATGTTGCATCTGCGTGAGACTCATTAAACAGGAGTGTGAGACAGAAGCTACTTACCCACCACTATTGGAAATACCAGAATTTGAGAAGCTTATTTGTAAAATTCCCAAAGTTGGCATGGATTTAGACTCTGCAAGCTGTATGGGAAAAACATACGGCTCAGCCCAAACAAACAAACAAAAAAGGCAGGAAACAAACCCATGGCATGTGGGATGAAAAAGGTCTATATAAGGAAGCAGAAATTAAATTAAAATTTAAAATTCTTACATTTAGTGTGCTCTTTTATCCCCACCAGAGCCACAGGTGTATTGATTTTCTTTCAGTCAGCATCTGCTTGGGTTTGTCTCATTATTCACATTACTTTGACCTCTTAGAAGGTACTTTAAAGCGCTCAGTTTTACAGGAAAATTGTGGACATTGACTATTATTGCCCAAGTCATTGGTGGAACACCCCTATCAGTATTTATTTTTTCTTGTAATTATAAAAAGGTAGATTTTTTTTTTTTTAAACATAAATGTAAGCTTAGAGCAACACTGCATTCCCCTGAAGTGTAGAGGAAGTTTTGATTCTTCCAAAATGAGGGAATAAGTAGAGACACATCTGTAGGTGGTTTAAATCACTGTAACTCCATTAACTTCAGCAAACCCGTGTCATTTAACATCAGTTTAAAAAAAAAAAAAAATCTACATCCTCGTTTTGGGCAAAAATCCTGTGTGAATAGAAGGATCAGCTTTTCTGCGAGGAGGAAAAAGCCTGTAGATGGCGATGGACCCTCAGGAATGAGCCAGCTCCGGCGTTCAGGCTTTTGTCAGATTTTTCTGGCAGGTTTTCTTTCTCTTGCCTGAACTATTTTATTTTTAATTTAATTCACCCTTTCTCTCAGTGCTAATGTAACACTAGTTGCAGAAATCGTGACAACTGGAAGAAATTTCCTATTTGAAGGTAATGCAACATTTTGGGTTTATGATGGAGACAGATACACCTTGAGGGATTTCTCTTAAGGAGTTCTGCTTGTCGGGCTTTTTTTTTTTTTTTTCTCTTTTTTTGCTTTTAAATAAGAAAGAGTTGGATCCTTTACAAGTTCTGAAATAAAAAAAGAGACTAGTAGAGAAGCTGCAGAACAAATACACTTTTTTAAAAAGCCTGTTCTCATTTAGCTTTACTTTTCTTTATTAGCAAGTAGGATGTGCTTTAACTTAGAGGTAATTCTTAAGTAACCAGAAAGTTCTTGGGTTGTTTGAGGATAGCAGTAATAGTGAAAATACCTTAAATCAGGGTATGATGACCCTTACATTTTTTAAAATATTTAGTTGGAAATAAACCTGAAGCAGTGGGATGACTGAAAAAAAGCAAAAACAAAACCAAAAACACCCCCCCCCAAACTTTACTATTAATTATATATAAATTAGATTGTTTCCATAGTAAAGGTTTGCACTGCTACCAGTAACATCAATAGAGTTTTGATCTCTTCCTCAACAACTTCATGAAAATTAAATCTGTTGTTCTTAATTGTGGCATCCACGCTGTAGTCAAGCTTAGCAGGTTTCTTTTGGTGTTTTTTTCTGTGTGGATTTTTTATTTTGTAAAGGTAGTTCTGTGATTTTGAGAAGTGTTAATAAATATGTAAAACACGTAGTGTTTTGCACCAGTCTAATATGCTGATTTATTTTACCTTTAGCACTACCCATGTAAAGTCAGCATGTTTACTGAGAGATGAGTGCCAAAGGTGAGCAAAAGTCTTCACTAAAACAACTTTTAACTACTTTGCTAGCTCAGGTTCAGAACTTTCCACTTTTGTTTTGGGAGAAGTCGCTGTCTTCTGTACTTTCCTTCAGCTTTCATCTTTTAATGGAAGAGAAGAGCAGCACATCTCTGTATCAAAGCCAATTGTCAGCTTTCATTAGATGCATTCTATTGTTTGTTCAGATTAGAAATAACTGCATTACACTTTGACTTTGAAGGCTTGCTTGTTTTTAAATATACTGGGTATATGTGACCTTTTTGTCATTTGTGATGCACTTGGCTTGGCAAATTTGAGATACCCATTTCAACTGCAGCCAAACCTTTTTGTAATGCAGGTACTCCACAAAAAAAGGCACTTTTAGGTCTAGAAAACTAAAACAAAATCCTGCTGCTAATGAAAAGCATTAATAGCCTCATTTAAATATTTTTAGCCATAAGGGTACCTCAAACCCCCAGTGCTTAGGGAGGCTGCAGCACCCATTTTTTAGCAGTGGGTGGGAATCCAGTGAGCTGCTTTTATCCTCCCATTATGTACTGGCCATAGGAGATGTGGCTTCTGTCAGAACATGATGCCAAGAAAGTCTAATTCCATTAAAAATTTGCACTAAGCAAATTTTCTTAAAATGTTTAGAATATTAAATGGGAAATGCATAATTGATACAGCTATATTAGCTTTTTTTTTTTTTTTTTTTTTAACTGAACATGCCCATCAGGAATGAGATGATGACTTGTTCTAGCAGTTAAGAAAACTTCCCCAGATACTTCCATGTACACATTTGGGAAAATTATTTGCAATGATATATTTCAATTTCCTTAATAAACTAGACCTGTCTTCCTAATTCCCTTTCCCTTAAGTCCCTCTGCAGGGGTTAAGAAATGAAGTATTTTGAAATTATTATCAGATAACTGTTTCTATGAATAAAAAACTAATCTAAGCTTTTTTTTTTTTTTTTTAAAAAAAAAAAAAAAATAATTTTTTTTTTTTTTTTAAAAAAAAAAAAAAAATAATTTTTTTTTTTTTTTTAGAAATAGATTTATATTCCAAAGCTGGGAAATAAACAGTGGCAGTAGAAAGGAAATATGAGATTAATAAAAATGAAGACATTTTGCAGAGCTACTCTGGATGGTTTTAATTAGGTTTTGTTTCTTTTTTTTTCTTTTTTTTTTTTTTTCCCTTCTTCTGGGAAGTAGTACTTCTGCAGCAGCATGCATTGCAATGAAAGCAATCCCTGCTTTCTTTTTTGAAAGTTGTATGAATACTGGCAGAGGCAGTGGTCCTTTAGTGCCCAACGAGTCCTGTCTCACACACTGATACCTTTAGTAAGACACAGAGAGTGGCGATGAGATCAAGTGCTCTGGTTAAAAAGCCTTGGGGAAGCATTATGTGTCTGAGGTCTGATCTATTGTCTGCGAGGTCGGAGAGTGTTAATGCACTCTGCAAAGATTAAACTCCCTCTCTAATTGCTCCAACACTTCCTTAAAGGATTTAAACAGTCAGGGAAGGTGATGCTCCTTGTCAATTTTTTGTCTTCTGACAGCTGTTGAAGTTTATCTTGTCTTTCCACGGAGACCACTAGATCATGCAAACCAAGCAGTGGCCGAAGCACAGACCCCGAATTAGGACTGAGAGCAATGAATGCTACTATTGACAACTATTTCAGCTTTGAAATACTCTGAGTCCTGGGACCAGGGCTGCTCTTACATTGCCATGACACTCACTTTTGGTTGTAGGAGTTCCTGAAGTCCCATGAAAAGTTTATCTGCTGAATTTGACGAAAAGTCACCCTTTTAATTGGGAAGTGCTCACGTTGTGGTCTCCATCCCTTATTGCTCAGCTGGTGCTTCCCCAGCACATCTCTGGGACCGAGTCTGGCACTCACAGCCACGGCTTGTTTATCACCTCAGCTACTCTCAGGCACTCTGCTATTTACTCCCAGAATTTTCCTCTCCCTCACCGAGTCCAATGAACACTTGAGTTCTTTTGGTCCATAAAGCCTGAAACAAAAATTTACTCTGAAAGCTGGTAAAGCTCAAGGCAGGAATGTTTTTTTTCTGCTTCTGCACCAGAATGTCCACACTGACCCCTGTCACTGTTTTTTTGAAGCAAAATTGAAATTTGCCCAGTAGATCAGAGCCACTTGAACTGGTTTATTATTTGGCAGTCTAGATTTTTGAAATAGCTTATGTTTGCAAAGGATGCTGCTTTTGCTTGGAAAGTACTTTAAGGGCAAGGGATGGGAAAGAAGGTAAATGTTACTGAGAAAGGAGAAGCACGGCCTCACCCCAGGAGAACTGGGAGATTTAAAATTTCTGCAGCAATGCTATGGTATCCTGACATTCTCAGTAGGGTAACATTACTGTAACAAGAGTGGAATTTGATCCATCTTTTTCAAAATGCCCGTTCCTGTTTCACAGACAGACGTGAGTGTGTCCTGCTTCACTGCAGCTCACACAACATGACAGGTCCTGCTGACCAGAGAGCCATCCTGTAGTTATTTTTTTCTGGTGGATCAGAAGCTTTTCAATTTGATAGTGTCTGTGTTTTTGCTAGTCTTGCAGCATCTAAATGTGTTGGTGTATCGAATCCATTTCACACATAAATGTATAAATATGACCTATATAAATATACATATATTCAATGCTTCTTTTCTAGACTCTGAGCAGATGAGTAATACAGCTGTTCAAAGGAGATAAGGATTTTTTTCTTTCTTTCTTTTTTTTTTTTTTTTTTAAAGCCCTCTTGGCTCTGAATCGGAAATTGAGGAGCAGAATTCATCAAGTGTATTCTGATCGTTCTCAGATGGGTAGTTCCTCCTTCCCTTCCTGCATAGCATGTTCCTTTGCACTGTTGCTATATTACATGAAATGTTTCATCTGTATATAAAAATTAAAAATTCAAACAAAAATCTGGCCCACATGAAGAACAGGCCCTTTGGGCATATGGTTCATTATGCATATTCGTTTAATTACTAAAACACTTGGGATGTCTCTACTGCCCTTGCTTTCAACTTGTAAAGTTGGATCTGTTCTGCAGCACAGAATATGTTGAACAGGCATGTGTCATAAAGGACTTCAGTTTTCTCCTACTTCAAACTCTATATAATGTTCTTGGCTGAATTGTTAGAATTTACTGATTATTAGTTCAATCCACTGCATCAAAACAGCATTTGGGGATCTCTTTTCTCTTAACACCTTCTCTAACCCCAAAAAAGCAAGTTTTACAGTGGTTCAGAGTTGTGTTTAGTGTTGCAGTAACGTGAGACTCAGGATTTAGATTTCAGGCACATTCCCACAAAGCTCCTAAAGCTGCATGTTGAAGCTGTATAACTTTTATTAGCTAGGAAGGGATTGCTGTGATAGTGTGACTTTAATTGATTTTCAGGGCAAACAGGTGGTGATGGTTTAGGCATCCCCCAGTCTCCTGCCATTCCTAATTTGGAGTTGCACATTTAATAGCTTTATTAAAATAAACAATCTTCTCGCTTTAGTTTTACCTGAACAGCTGCCTGAAATTGCAGGAGTCTTGCAGTTTTGGAGTTTTTTTAATTTATTTTTTTTAAGATTATTCTGTGTTTTGGAAAGCAGGATGCTACAGGTCTGCTAGTGGAAAATCTCTATTACACAGTCATGCTGTCAATATACAGGGGGTGTTTTTGTGTGTCACTGCTGTTAGCTTACAATGGTAACAAATCCAGGGTATAATTACAGTGAGCCTCAGTCAGCTTCATGCATTTGTTCTGTAATGCAGCAATTTTGTCACACTGCAGATTATGAACCTGCTGCAATTGTTTTCAGTGGTGTGCAATCACACTTTTCCTGGTGTTCTGGGTGTGTGTCAGGTGTGGGGAGGGCTGGGGTTCACTTATGAGCTACATTTCTCCTCCTCCCTGTGGGAAATCTATCCCAGGCACATGAAGGGACTTTCTGGGCTCTGGCATGGGGCTGTGTTGGGGAATCCCAGGTACAGCTTAAGAGAATAAATATTCTGGATTTCTTTGCCTGAAAGGATACCATCTCACTGCTTTATATGGATTTTAGAGGTGTTTTAGATTTCTGGGCTTGTGGTCTTGGTTTGCTGGTTTGTTGGTTTGGGATTGTTTTTAATTTTTTGTTGTTGTTATTCCTTTCCTCTGTTTCAGTCTGGAAATGTTTTTTTAGGACTGGATGTTTTGGAATAGAGGGTACCAGGCAGTTTTGAATCAATGGTGTTACAATCACCTATTCCTCATTTGACTGGAATTACTGCCAAGTTCTACAGCCCCAGTTTTTTTTGATTTTTTTTCTTTTTCCCCCTGTGTTGTAGGTGGAGATACCAGGGAAGTAACCTTATGTGTGATGCTCACTGAACACAGTCTAATTTAACATGTTTGCTTTACTAGAGAGCCCTTCTTCCTTTACTCATTCAGCTCTAATTTACACTATGAACATGAAGGAGGAGTCAGTAAAGTAGTTTAAATATATCATTTAAGACTCCTATTTGTTACCAATTGGAACACAGTTGAGAGCCCAAATTTAAGAGCACTTCCACCACCACTCCTTCCACTGCTCAACAATTACATCACCATCTGTCCCTTGCTGCTAATGTTTCTCAAAATGTTAACAAATACATCTCCAAATAAGTGGACATTTATCAGCTCAGCCACTGATAATTTTTTTCATGACCCTTTTAAGGTGTTCACCTTATCCAAAATAAATAAAATTTGCCTACATTTCTGCCTTCTTTTAAATAGCACAAATGTTTTTTTTTTCTGATGCTTTTTGGAAGAATTATCTACTATAAGATCAGGCTTTTAACTTGCATGATGCCTGTCTTCCCTGAAAATAGATTATAACTTTGTGTATGAGAATAATTCCAGAGCTATGATAAACAAACCAAAACATTAGAATTAAAAATGACCATTTAATTTATCTAAGATATAAAACAACAGATTTTTTTTCTTGCATGTGACCCCCTCTTTGTTTTGGGATCTTCTCCAGTCACCTGAGTCTATGATGGTAGAAATAGTATGCAGATTTATTCCCCTGGCCCATCCCCAGAGGGTTACCCCAAAACATAGAAAACTGTTGTATTTTCTTTACTGTTGTATTTTCTTTTTTCTTAAATTTTTTTCTGATTTTAAGCTTTATTGCTTGAGGGTCTTAACTGTATTTTACTTGGCACAGGAAATGTAAAATACGTTAGATAAAAGCATGAGGGAAAAATTAGACCAGTCAGCATGTTGGCAAACAGCTATTTCTTCAGTGTCTGCTGCCTAAAAGGATTTGAAATATTTTACTCTAAAACTGTTGTATGTACATAAATATAGAACCCAAAACTCATGTTGTAGCTGATTTTGTTTTAACCTCTTTGAGGGATTAGGGATAAAGTAGGAGCCACAAGAAAATTGGACAGGGACACCCACTAGACTTGTGGGCATTGCTTTGGGGGTTAAGTGCACACGTTTTGGAGGACAGAGGTGACACTCCCAGGCAAGAACCCCTTCTTGTTGGAAATTATCATCCACACTGACCAATGTGCCAGGTAATTATCAAATAGCTGGGATGCAATACAGAAATCTTAACTTACACACAGACTTTACAAGTGGCAAGTTCAGTGAAGTAAATTTAGACTGAGTGCCTCTTCCCTGACCTCCTCATTTCAGAAATATATCCGTGGATCTTGGTTCCACTTTCGTAGGCTGAGTGGCCTCGTTAACGTAATGAAAATAATCAGAATAAAAGAAAACTGTCGCTTTTTAATTAGCTTAGTTTTTGTTTTGTTGTTATCTCTTTCTGATTCTAGGCATTGTTGTGAGTAGGGGATAAATCCATTGAACGTGTTAATGACAACAGCAATTCAGGCTCAGAGTGGGGACATTTTGTAAGTGTTTGCAGTCTTTAGTGTAGCTTCCCAACCTTCCCTGATGGAGTTTCCAACGGCAGTGTCCCAAGAGGATGGTGGAGAACAGATTGCAATATTGTCAGCTCTTCTGATTTCTCTGCGACTTTTGCAGAACATGCTTCTTCTTAAAGCACTATTTCTTAAGAGTCCTGTGATTGCACATGAATCACAGCTTTCATTTAAAACACAAATGAGTCTCTACTTCCTACCAGCAGCAGAGAAAATGAGATCCCCCTGAAGAGTCTAAATCAGGCAATGACAAAAAAGGCCCTAACACATATTGACTTAAACAGTATGAGTTTTTTCGCGTGTTTTTGGGACTATTTTTGTTGGGTTTGCATCTCGTCTTTTTGTTGGGAGTGGGGAACATTTTTTTTTTCTTTTGCTTTTGAATATTTGGTAAAATTGTGACCGTGTTGACCAGAGTTCCCATCCTCCACAGGCTTTATTTTTTACTCCTTTTTCTTGTTGAATCCTCACACGTGATGTAAATTGTCAAGCACAAGTTGGGCACCTCCCAATGAGTTAGGGCCTCCTTTTCCCCCTTGGGCTCATCTTGGGCTATTCACTCAGCAAGATGCAGTTGGGAAGAGTTGGGATGTGGATATGGCAGCAGGACATGGCTTGGTGTCACTTAGCAGACAACTGGGTTGGGCAGACATATTCTTGTTTGTTATCCAAAGCATTACCTGAGGAAGAAAACCCAAACATTAGGTTGATGCACATGGTAAGAAATTGTGCAAACATATCCTTTATTTCTGCTTGATTCTGTGCAGTTATATGTTAGGCAGATTGAGGTTTTTTGGGGCACAGTTTGATTCTTTGGTTTGGCTTTTGGGATGTTTAAGTGGATTTTTTTGTGCCTTTGTTTTTGGATTCCGATTGTGCTTCCACTTGCTTCAAAGAGCTTTTTTTTGCTTTGTGGTACACCCTTAAAAAATTAGTGAGTTGTATGCTGGTGTGAGGAGCAATGCAGAGATAATTTGTAATGTGGCATAAATATTTAAAGCCCTGTATTCCTTCAGGTCATTTTTGATTTTGGTCGTTGCCGTTCAATACAGCGCACGTTCCGCGCCGCCGTTGAGATGCTCTGCGTTCTTCTGCCGAGGACACAAAAAAACAAATTGAATCTAAAGTAAATAGGTTTCTGCTGCCAGTGCTGGTTTATTTAAGTATAATTTCTCTTCCTGCCACGTTCTCCATTATTGCATTGCAATGAGGGAGTGACTCTGCTCACCCTCTTTGAGCTCCAGTTTCGCGGCTGTGAAGCGCAACAGGAGCACGCTCTGAAGTGAGGGAGCATCAGGTGCATGTGGCAAGGAGAGTATCAGTCACAGCGACTCTGGAATGCATCTTTGGAAGAGGATCTTTGGTGGGAAATTCATGCTACATGGTTTCCTCAACCTTTTTTTTTGCCATGCCTTGAGATGGGGCTGTGCTAAGATAATTTCTGTTCTTTTTAATGGCTTCTTTTTTTTTAATACTCTCACTATTCCATGCAAAGGCAGTCCAAGAGCACAAGCGTCATTGCTGCACTCCCATCAGGTTAGGCCCTCACCAAGCACCCTGAGTTTTTGTCAGTGGAGGCTCAGCATTGATGTATTCCTGCATCCATACTGTTCATCTCTGGAAGAGATGGCTCCATATGCACAGCTATATATGTATATATGCACAAATGCATTGCTCTCTGTGAGTGTGTTCATTCTCTCCTCTACTCTTGTATTCTCCCTGTCTAAGGGCAGGAATAAGTATCTGTCAGAAATAATTTGTTGTTGACAGGCTTATTGCCTCCAAGGGATTTGAGTGCCCTTTTGGGGAGCCAGTATCTTATGTTATTGGCTAATATCCTGTATTTTGTTCAAAGTAGAGAAATTGAAAGCTTAGAAACACCCCCAAAATAGAGAATTCGTCCCTGAATATTTATTTTCAAAAATTTCTCCCGTTTTATAGAGTTCATTTGTGTGTACGTGGCAATTTGAAACTTTGTAGCCCAGAAATAAGTTAAAAATACAGAATTCCTCTCCTCTGTAAATGAGGGGAACACATCTTTGTCTCAGATCAAATGTACTGATTTGGTTTAGTTTAGTTTAATTCAAAACCAGACATGGATGCTCACAGCAGTATCAGCCCAAGTGTTTCTCCTGCCTTCACGAGTTACACAGAACGTGTTTATAAATCGCAAGGAAACTTTTGATGAAGCTGTTAGAAGCTTAGAGTTCAGTTAAATTGTGAGTTTTGAAACTTGGAGCTTCAAACAATATTTTTCACAGCTCTGCTGATGAGGCATTTCATTAGCATTGGAGCCTACTCTGGCCAAGAAAATAACTTTTTACTGTAGGTCCCTCGCATGTATTTAATCTCCTTTCACTTTTATTTCTTCCATCTGATGGAATGTATCACTCTCCTCCCATCACTGGTGTTGTCCAGGAGTTATTCTGTCACACAGTACAGCATCTCTCTGTACTGCACCACAAAGGCTTGCTGGGTCAAAAAGAGCCCGTTAATTTTACACTTAGAAAAAAATTTAATTACTGTGTAGAAAAACGACGCAGAAAATCCTATCTTACGCTAGGTTTCTAAGCCTCTTAAAACTGTTCTATCCCATGACTGTGGGTTTGCTGGTGACAAATGTTTTATGGGCATATTTTAGTAGACACCCGTCTAAAATCTGGTCTTAATAGTCAGATGCTAAATTGGAACCAGAGCGGCAGAAAAACCAGATTTGAAACGTGTTTCTAAGGGTTTGTTTTTACTTTCAGCTGAGACTGCCTTCTCTCATCTTTTGTGCTGCTGTCAAAAGGGCCACTCTCATGGTTGTTCAAACTCCATGCTTCTTGACAGGAACAGTTGGACCCCTCTTCAATGATTTTCAGATGAAACGGCTTCCAAACCTCCAGAGCTTTAACTTGTAGTTATTAGGCCCTTTGAAATAGCAACACATTAATCAGCTGAAATCAAGTGGTCTTTTCTCCAAGGCTGTGATATTGCTGTTGTCTTTTAGGTAGAGCTCTAGTCTAAATATTAGTTTCAAGAGCTCTTTTTTTTCTTTCCTTCCCTCTAGATACGTCTATCCCATTCCTGTTTCTATTTTGATCATTGTTTTCGAATGCTGTGAATTAAAGTGCTCACTCCTATAATAGGCTTTTATACTCTCAAATTGCATTAAAAGGAGTACTGTAGAAAACTCGTTGCTACTACTTTAACTCTTAGTTTAGAAATTGGCTGCTGTGCTTTTAATTTCTCCCTGGCACAGTGTGAAGCCCAGCAGAAACAGTATCAATTATGTAATGGATTATGTCTGACAGAACTTGGTCTAACAAGGAGAAACACTGAAAAAAGAAGTGGTTTGTTGAAACTGGATTATTTGAAGCACAGCCATGGTTTGTGTCCCTGACTTCTGTGGTACTGGGAAAGTGATCTGAACCTGTTAATGGATTCCTTTGCTAGTTTATGTGTTAGGCAAAAGGCAGACTGGGGATGAAAAGAAATCAAGAAGATACTCTTCCTTGCATTAGCCATTATTTATATCAGCAGCTGAAGCATTCTTGAGTTTTGGCAAAAAAAAATATTGATAAGAAAATAATTTAGGGAGCATAATTCAAGGCCTTCTCCCAGGCATAAAGTATCACTGAGGAGAGAGTAAAAACATGATCTTGTCATTTGGGGAGTGGGTATCTGTGTCACAGGGCTGCTGGTGCTGTGGTCTGTGTCAGGGAGCTGCCTGCAAATTGATAAAATAGGACATGGGCCTGCTTGGGCTCTGCTTTGAAAATTGATGCTGCAGAACTACTCAAAAGGCTGTTGGAACAACGGAAATATTTCTATTCGCTCTATAAACACACTCTGAACTTTTATTATGTACTGTATGCTCACAGCAATCATTTCCCATACCTCCGAGGCTAAATAATTTCTGAATAGCTAAATCAATTTGTCTTGTGTCTGTGTCATGTCACAGTAATGAAAGTTCCCTGTACTGTGGCAATGGCAGCAAAGCAGCTCTTGTTAAGGGGATGTGGGAGCTCTATCAAAGCTTCACTGTCTGAGTTATAACTCAGCAGCTGATTAACCAGTCAGCATTAGAAAGGAAGAGACAGCATGCCTCAGCTACCCATTGAGCCTACAGTGAGATTTTGTAATGAAGTTTGAAGTTTTGTTTGAGGTCTGAAACTTAATAATACACAAAATGTACTGTAAGATCTAAAATCACCAAGGTCTTGATTCCGTAGCTTGCCTGAGTGACCCGTGATTGCGAGGTTGTGTTGCACTTGCAGCCGAGCAGGGTGATGTTCACATAGGATGGTGACAGATGCACTAAAATTGGGTCAAGTCCTGCAATTGAGTGAATGAAGAGAGGTTCTTCAAGAGCTTCATTGACTCCTTGTAGGACTTTGCCTGGCTGGCTGCTGGTGGGGTCTTTTTGCTGCATCAGGAGAAGGCTGAGTTTGCGGTACCCCAGGGAGGTGGTGCAAATGCTGCCCCCTCCCATGGGCTGAAGCAAATGTTTTGAATTAATACCTGGAAATAGGAATTTCTCTGAAAGGAATTTACATAAGGATTGGATGTATTTTTATATGTGCATCTTTTTTTTATTATTATTTTTAATCTCTGTGTACTTGAGGAAGATACCTGTGGAGATATGTACAATAACAGTTCCTCGTTCTTTGGAGTGACATTTAGGGTAGGACAGAAGCTGTTATCACCTTCACTTTGTCTTAAAAGACAAGCATATATTCATCCAAGAGAGTTGGAATAGCTTCAGAGGAACTTGTACAGGTTAGATCTTTTCTTTTATGGGAGATGTTTTAGCTAGGAATGTCAAAATTATTGAAGATTTTATTAGCTAAAGTTATGCAGGACTCCTGTAAGACAAATCAAGTACCAATTTTTGGCCTGGATTCATGTGTTTCTGTTGCCTTGCTTACATACTAAATGTGACTGTGTGAATCATTATCACTTCTAATATTTTAGTATGTTGAAAAACAGGATCAAAAAGAGGAAAAAAAACCCCAACCCCAGACCAAATCATCTTCCACATTCCTGTGCTGCAAATCAATAGCATGGGGATATATTGCCTGGATGTCAGCCCATTTCATAAATGAATATATCTCGAAGATTGCTTTACTGGCCAACAAATGCCAAGAACAGGATGACAGTCTAATTCCTTGCATAGCAACAGCTAACATGAAATCAGGTACACTCCAAAAAACTCAAATGCTGTTTGGGCAAGGTTATGGACACAGGCATTGTTTCCTGGTTTGTGTTTGGTCCATGGTAGGTATTAACTGGCCGTTTGTATGATGTCAGACAAGTCTTTTTGTTTAAAAAGTTAAAACAGCTGCTGTCTTGTGGGGGTGTAAATTCTCACACTGAATTGCTGCATGCAATGGGAAGTGTTTCTTTGGTACAGCGTGGTTACACTTTCAGGTCCACAACACAAAATACATTGCCATAAATATCCCATTCTACAACTGCCAGCATTGTCTTTATATGTAGTATTTGGCAGGCCAAAGATGAGGGGAGGTAGAGATTTGGCTTCCTCATCACCCATAGAGTTTTCCCTTTGTTCTTATTTGAGATACTTTTACTGGATCTGACTCATTTCCATTTACCTGTATTATTCCAAGACTGTGATTGTTGTTTCTGATCAAACCAGCTTCTTTCAGGGGAAGAAAAATCAGAAAAATGTGTTTGTGCCTTGTCTTTGAAGGAGATTGCTTAAAATAGCTTCAGGTTGCTACCAGCATTAGGCAGTTCTGGAAACACTATGTATGAGTAGAAAAGGAAATGGGATCACAACATACATTTTATGGCAGTTCTGGATTTAGTTTATTAACTTTGCATTGCCAACCCCTCCAAGTCTGCAGTCTGTTCAGGTGTTGTTGGTACTTGTTAGATAGGATTGTAGTTTGGCTTGATACATTTGAAAAAAGAAAATCCTATGAGCTTTTTAGATCCCCATCGTGTTATTTGTGTGTTTTGCTGTTCCAGTTTGGCTTCTGGTTTTGCTTTTAGTGGGTTTTGTCAGATACCAGCCCAAACACAGAGACTCATACTGGTTTTTAGGGAAAGAGACTCCAAAGAACCAGTGAAATCAGAATATGCTGTTGCTGAAAAATGGCAAGAGAATGAAAATAGAGACTAGGCTGACTGGATCCTTTACCAGAATAATGCATCATGTGCAACCTAAACCTTGCCTCCTGCAAGGTGACAGTCCTATCTCTGTGCTGCTGTGCCAAGGATATAGGTGGACTAATGGTGAAGTTGCATTTGTTGATCATCCCCTGTGGAATGACAAGGGAGCTCCTGTTGCACAAGAGGAAAATGCTCTTCCCTAGCCTGGGAAAGAACTGCTGGCTGTTAGGGTTTGGTGAAGGGAGCAGGTTTAGCTCTCTAAGTGCATCTGTTGCACAGCAGCACTAAGGACAAAAGGCTTTCAGGCTGGAGGGATCCCAGGAAGGAGTGGAGAAAGTCTTTGGGCTGACCTCATGTCCATGGCCTTCTCCTTCCCCAGGTACAAGGGAGGAAAAGCCAAAGAGGAGCAGCCTAATGAACTCACACAGAATAGAGGGAGCAGATTTCTGTGCCAAAATAATAATAACAGCAATCCTAATGAGGTTAGCAGGGATTCAAGGATGAATGTGCAGAGTGCTGTTGACTGCCAGCCTTTCTTACGTGTCTCTCTTTCAACACTTGTTGTATCCTCGCAGGTATTTGTGGTCACCGTCTGGACCGTGGAGCTGTACATGGTGCCCCTGGCTTTGCTGGTGCTCTTTGCATACAATTTCTCCCTCGTCACAACAGGGAAGGTCAATAATGCCCAGGATGCCCAGGCAAGTAGAGTGGCAGTAACATTTCTGGCAGCCCCGGTTTGCCCCGGAGCGAAGCATCACACGCTTTGATGGCATTGAGCTGGTTGTGCAGCTAAACAGCACTTCTCTTTCAAAGTTACTGAAAAGAAACCTCAATTCTCTCAATTTTCATTATTCAATTAAAGCAATAAACTGTTCAGAGTAGTAGGAGAAGGAGATGAGAGTGTGTAGGAGGAGGATTTCACTTACTAAATAACTACAAATGTTTTTAAGTTGAATTAAGAAAGGTTTGCAAAGCAGCAAGTTCTTAAAGTCATTCCACTCCTGCCACTACACTTTGCAACACACTAATGATTCATGTTTTACAGAAGAGGAAAGTCAACAGAATCCAAAAAGAGAATGTAGTTCTTTTAATTCTTGTCCTGTAATCTGAGGTCTTAAGAAGCTTTTATTCCTCCTTCCCACTCCCAGCTCTTAAAAGACAAATGTTTTTTTTTCCCCTAGAAATTTATCCTTTGATATTTAGCTTGGAAGAAAGAAAGTTTTAAATACATAAATAATCAAGAATACAGAAGTTTTAAATACAAAAATAACCAAGTGTGAAGAAGTGGGATATGAAATACTGTTTGATGATGATCACTGTTTTACTCCCATAACAATGGTAATTACAGATAGAAAGGAGAGTAAATTCATGAATGTCCATAATATTCTGGTTTTAAAAGTGAAATAAATACATTAATGAAATGGAAGTCAAAGGATAGCTTCCTTTTAACTTTTGATGATTCTTTCTAACAAAAAGATGATTGACACTGGTAGCCATGAAGAATACCTTTACCAGAATGAGCTAAGTGGATTTTACACATAGGCATAATATCCTAGAATGAAAAAAGTCAATGGCTGGTTTATTAATTTTAGTGTGAAAATTTGCTCCTGGTTTAGTTTTTGTCCACTCCCACATAGAAAGATTCTTAGAAAACAGGAGAAGTTGCATTATCCAGACAAGGGGAGGCTTAATTTGAAAACATGGTAAAAAAAATGCCTTTCTCCAGTTTCAGCCAAGTCTAGAATAATGCAGAAAGATACTGTGTGTCTTCAGTGACTCCTTGATTTCATCAAGAAAAGCAGAACTTCCCATGTGGGAGAATCCCAGGCAAACAGATGTTTTTTGTTTTTAATACAAAAGGCAGTAAATAATAACAATAATAACTTATCCTGAAAAAAATACATGGAGAGTGCCTTCCAGCCCCCTCTCTCATTCTGTGGTGAGTTTGTTGCATGTTCAGGTGAGGAGAGTCTCACATAAGACAGAAAAACTGAGCAGAGCATCATTTAGATGCACACTGCAAAAAGGCTATTTCGAAAAATACAGCTAATTGTGGTAATACTAAAGAAAGGTCCATCAGGAATTTGGCTCTTTTCCTGTCACACATTCTGTAAGCAGTGCCATGCCATGAAATTCAGGGGTGCATTTTGCATAAGCGAAATCACACGTCTGCCAAAGTGCTTTGCAGGATTGGGATCATATGGAACAAGTAGTCAAAGTGCCTTTAATATTACCTGATTCCTTTTTTATGTGTGTCTATGATTCTAACCATCTGTAGGTCAAAAATAGACAATCAGGTGCTAGCCCCAGTCACATCTGTCCTGCAGATGAGAGAAGGTTTTCTTCAAAATGCCAATGCTTTTTACACAGTCATTTATTCATTTTTTGCTTCTTCAGGCCTTGGCTGGATATTCACTGCCTTTGGTGTTTCTGTGCCAGCACACACATTTTGTGTATACAGAGGAGTGCAAGCAAGAGTCTTTGCAAAAAGTGAACCTCAAATTCTCTCTGATTTCTGTGCTATAAAATGTGAATAACAGTATTAACCTTGTACTCCTGATCTACTTGCCAGGAGGCTAAATTCGTGAATATTGGTAAAATGTTTTATGATTTACAGATGGGGAGCTTCTATAGAAATTTAAAACATGATCAGTGTTAATTCAGCTGCTCAGTGCATTCCAGAGAGCCAAAGAATAAATCTGGGTATCTGAACTCCCTGTAGTTTTTACATCCTAGATGCAACTGCTTTTCAGGGGAAAAAAAAAGAAATTAACCCCAAAAGAGAAACACCCAACCCCCCAAGAAACCCTAAATCCAAACCATCTTTTTATTGTGATTCTTCACATTCTTTTCATGTTTTCTGTATTTAAACTTGTAGTACACAGATTCAAATGCAGCTATTAAATAACCAAGAAAAAAAAACTGGAGGACCCTGTTAAAGGCTCAGTTTATTAAATATTTGAGTTGAAAGCCAAGTGCTCCTAATTCCAAGCCTTCGCCAAGTCTTTTGTTTTCTGTCCTACCTGTCAGCACAGAAGTTAAAGGGAGGAAATAATTCTGCATAGAAATCTGCCTGTGATTCTGTGTGAGATTGATTACGTTCATACTAATGTGTTTTCTAAAGTCTAATGTTTCAGTAATGGCCCTAAAGGGAGGGAGCAGTCATTGTGGCAGTGGGGATGGAACAAGTTGAGTGTAGAGTCCTCAGCCTTGACATACCAGTTGGTTCATTTGCAAGACTGAGAACAAAGCTGTTTACAGATAGTAAAAGTTGGCAATGTGTTTGAAAGCCTGTTGCCTTCAGATTACTGGACACAGCCACTAATGCTTTATTTAGGCTTAAAATTTGTGTAGGGTATGGCATGCTTTGTTCAGAATACCACAAAAAAGAAAGGTCCTTGAATATAAAAGGCTGTTTTGGAAAGGAGAAAGCATTGGGGTTTTTTAATGACTTTCAATAGAAGTGGGAGAAAATTGTATAGTGAAACGTTGTGGGAGTATCATAAGCTTTTTGAACATTGCCTGTCACTAAAAAATAATTGTTGTGTTTTGTAATATGGACATCTGCTTCTGCAGGAGCTTATGGGCTTGGATGAAGACGAGGATGAAGATGATAAGGTAAGCATATCTCACAATTGTGTTGGCTGGAATCAGAGGGAAGGTGAGAGAACACAAACAAATAATCTCTCCATAAATCCTCAGTTATTATCTGTATTAACTGGGAAGACAGTTGTCAGCAGTTTGCTGCTTGGCAAGTTGGAAAGTAGGAAGGGGTTGGCTTGTGGAACATTCCACAATGATGGTGCCTGTGTGGGACCTGAATACCAAGGGACTCTGAGCAGCCCCAGGTTGTGCCTGGCCCTGTGGTGGGCACACATTCATGGATGCTGTGTGTGGGTGCAGGAGGTGCAAAGGTGTGCACAAGGATGTACAGTCCCCCCCGGATGCCATTCCCAGTGCTGAATGACATTCCCTGCTAATGGCTTTCCCCAAACGATTTGGCATTTCCACTTGGGTAGGCCAGAATTGGTGTGATTTGTGGAGGGCTGGTTAGAATTTTCTCAGCATTTCTTTCAGAGCCTGGGAAAAAAAACCCAAAAAACCAACAAACCAGTTTTAGTTCAGCAGCTGAAATGTGGAAAGAATCGGAATTGGCAAGGCCTGTTTTTTATTTTATTGGAACATACTTACTCATTCTTCTCACTGTGAAAAATTCATTGGATTTTTTTCCAAGTTTATCAAACCACAGTGACAAATGATAAAAGGATTAGAGGGCATGACATATGAAGAAAGATTAAGAGAACTTAATGTATACAGCTTGAAAAAACATAAGTAAGTGAAAGAAGATCTGATAATCTATAAATACTTTAAAGCTAAAAGGTGAGGAATTATTTAACGAGCAACAGCATGCAAAGGAACATTAGCTGTTAGGAAGAAAATGTTCATGAGGGGATGTGAAACTTCCAAATTGCATACTAAGTTAATAAGGTTCTGCTTGAATATTCTATGTTTTAAAAATGCTACAGTGAAATTGTTGATCATTAGGAAGTAAATCAATAACACAGCTAGCAAGTGCACCTTAACTCTTCTCAGTCACAGACCCCGGGACTGAAGCTCAGCAGACTAATTGATGGGAATAGTTATTTAAATTTAACTAGCTCTTCTGCTGTGGTTATATTTTAATGAGCGGCCAGAAATCCGTCAAAGTTATAAAGTGAAGTTTAGGCAATCCAGCTGAATTACAGGTTTCTTGCAACACACAATAGTTGTTTGAACGTTCTCATTTATAATTTACTGTTCGCACAAGAAAATTCGTCAGCTGAATGGACCAGTATCTGAAACTCATCAGAAGATGCTAAATGAACATTGCATCTTTTTCAAAAGAATATTGTGTATCTGTAAAAGTCAATAATTTCTATTTAGTGGGTACCTGGTTCTAGACACCTGTAAATATTATTTGTGTGATGCCTAAAGGTGTGACTTATTCACTGGAACAATCCCATTTACTTTTTTCTATTTTAATATTCCTGTTTTCCCCTTGCAAGTGCTGAGGTGGGAAAGGAGAAGTAAGAATGTATTAAGTAGGTACCAAATCCTCTGTTTCCTGTGGTGTGCAATAGATCCATTGCTGCAATGCTAAAATATTCTAGGTTACAATTACCCTACATTGAACTCCAGTGACTTTGGTTCTCTCTACAAATACAACTGGGTCACTTCAAGATGGATTTAATGACTTTGGGTTTTTTGCCTCCCCCCAAACAGCTTCACTGTCATTCCCTTTCTTGGTTTATTTTAACTAAGTGAGCAGGTTTGGTAAAACTCCTGAGAGTCAGTGTTGATCTGGTCATGGTTTGGCCCTACCATTTTGTAGTGGGAGCTGCCTCTCTCTCCATTTCACACACATTCCATGACTCTCTGGCTCAGAGAGCTGGTAGCATTGGCTGAAGCCTCTCACAGTATTCACCCCCAGCAGGCTTTCTCATGGAGATAACACTTCACATCCCAACATTACAGTAATAATTCATAATTCATTCTAATTGTTATGGGTCTATGGAATTCAGGCACAGAGTTGCCAGAGGAGACGCTTGCCAGCCTCTACATTTGTCCCATGTCCAGTGCTGTGCAGAATTGCCCTAATTGTCTTTACTGTGCCCTGTGTGTACCCCCGTGCAGCAGTGATAGGGCCACGCTTGCACTGCCATGATTTGCATCTTTAAATACATTAAGGTTATTCTAAGTCACTTTTCCAAGTCTGAGGGTGGCCAATGCCCTCTGGGGAGTGTAAGAAAAATGTAATTTTATGACACTATCTCATGGCAATGTCAACATTTAAACAGACAACTCTACTTTAAAAAGAAGTCTGTGTATTTTTTTTCCCTCCCTAATACAAGAGCTCCCAAAGTTGAAATCTGCTAGTTGGGTTGTGGTGTACGAGGTCACTGTTTCTGTTTCCTGTCATCCTGCTGTATCAAAATACTCTCACACAGAGCCCTTCTGGGTTCTGCTGCCTGTTAGACATAACAGACCGTGCTTCTGGGAATTGTAACACACCCTCGAAGAGATGAACTGTTTACAAATTATAAATACACAGACACTTAGTTCAAAAACCCAAGAGCAGATTAACTCCCTCCACCTAGACTATCTGTCTTAAATGACAGGGCTTAATTGCCGACTCCCCATCCTTTCCCCCTCTGCCCTCCCCACATAGCAGCGTGGAGAGCTGTAAAAGATAGCAGGGCTCTGTCCCTTTGGCACGAGCCCTTCAGTGGATAAATGCCTTCTGGGATTTGTGCCATCTTGGACACGGAGTTCAGGCTGTGTCCTGTCAGCTCTGGGGTCTGTCAGGCTGAGTAAGGATTGTTTGAAAATTACATCACTAGAGCATCTTTTGTCTGCCAGTAAGAAGGTACAGACAAGCTGCATGCAACTCAGTTTCACTTGTCTGATTGTTGACCAGTTCTGTTTATTTTACTTTTTTTTTTTCTGTTTCTGATAATGACTGTCGAGTTTCAAGAGCAGACAGTTGCCCTGTGAATGATTGTGTCATAGCAGCTGACTGGAAAGAGCCTTGGAGTCTTCTCCATTGTCTGAATAAAACTTTACCTCTCCACAACAGACAAAACTTGATTTACTATTATTTTCAGGTCTGGTAACTGATTCAAAAGAAAATCAGAGACAAAACTAAATCAACAACCATTCCTGTGTGTGGGTTTTTTTGTTTTTCTTGGGTTTTTCTGGAGAGTTTCTGTCCTGTGGTGAACCAGCATAGTCCTGCTTGGCTAGTGCAATGTAACAGGGAGGAATCAAATGATACTGTGGCTTTAAGCCAAGTTATTTGGCAACTTCCAAGAAACATTTAGTATCTCATGTATTGGAAAAATCTCCCAAAAACAAACAGAAGTGGTGAAAAAAATCACCAAAGAATAAAAATTCAATGCCTTTAATGTAGGAAATTCTCTGTCAAAAATAGGTACCAAAGATATACAAAGTTTTATGAACACAAATCAAAAAGACTCCAGCCGAACAAATTAAACTCAAATTCATCCAGTAGCAAACAGCTGACATTTTCCATTTGAGTTAGATTCAGCATGTGGAAACCTTCCGTATGGATCTTATTTGTACGGGTGGATTACGATGAAAATTGCATTAATTTTCTCCGCAGTAAAGGTCAGTAATTGAAACATGAACCAAGAGTCTATTGTGTAAGATGCTATATCCCCATACTTAGGAAAGGTCATTCAAGACAATATCATCTCATTGTTTTCTTCCCTGGAAGTTTAAATAATTTCATTAGTTTTTTTTCTTTTTCTCTTCAATACAACAATTGCAATATGATATTTCAACATCCCTCATTAAGATTACTGGAGAGAAATGATGGTAAGGACTTGAAAATGCCCCTTGATACGTAGGGTATGTTCAGACTGACAAGGAGCATCCATGTCCTCCACAAAATTATGGGCAAAAAGACCCAGTGCAGGGGTTGCTTTGGTTTTGCTTTGCTCTTTTCCTGGGAGCCTTTTTTGTGCAAGAAACTGGAAGTTAAATGGTCTCTTGTTAAGTCTTATGTGCACAGCAGCATTGTCTAGGGCTGGTCTTATCCATAGACATCCCATAAATTGGCACAGTTCTTGTATCAGTGCCATCAGCCACCCATTCATTGGTTTAGAGGTGATGGGGGAGAGGAGTTGAAAGGAGGTTCTTGCAGAGGACTTTCAGATATCCTCACAAAGAAACCTTAGCAGCCCTACGGCATTCCAGAATTCTCCCTCTTAGAGAGAATTACCTACCTAGATGTAGGTAAAAGCCAACACTGTAGCTTCTCTAAATCCCTGGAAAAATATTAAGTAGCTCTAGGCAGGTCATGGGACCGAGCACATGAGCCTCAGGGAGTTCTCCTCCCTTAAAAATTCCAACTATTTAAAATGTTGTTAAATTTTATTTTGAATTGACCA
Organism: Pycnonotus jocosus; assembly: GCA_013400435.1. Lineage (NCBI taxonomy): Eukaryota > Metazoa > Chordata > Aves > Passeriformes > Pycnonotidae > Pycnonotus > Pycnonotus jocosus. The sequence goes on along the minus strand of VWYP01024808.1, from coordinate 128,484 downwards.
GATATATGAATAGATCTCTCTTTCTCCTTTACTCCAAAATTGCTAAAGATCATTACCTAGATTATAGACGATGATCCAGTAGTTTAAGTCTAATAACCACGTGATTGTTCTTAAGTCTCATGTATTTCCAGGAGAAAGCACTTATTTTGACAAATTTTTTTTTCTCTTTCTGTTTTTTAAATCAGAGATGACTGATGACTTTGTATCTCCATTCAGGATTGATTCTCGTTGCTTCTTAAGCATGTGTTCCTCACCTGATTTGTGTTTTATTCTATTGTAACTGCTGATGCTGCTTGAAAACTTGTGGCAATACCAGTGGACTTTGGGTTACTTTACACATCTATGAAAACGTGAGCAAGTACAGAAAATGCTTCTTAAGCCCCCTGCATTTCATGCCTGTGTATAGAGAAAGAAACTGAATTACAACCTAGGGTTTTTCACATAAGATTCTTCTTACGGGCTTGGCTTATGAGACTTTTGCTAGGCCCCTGTGCATGGGTGAAATTCATCTAATTCTCTGTAGGCAGAGAAAGTGCAGGCATGGCTGAGCAAGGCATGGAGTGGTCATCTTCTGCCCTTCAGGGAGTGTTCCCCAGCCTGAGCTGCAGGATGATGTGCTATTGCTTTCCAAATGTGTCCTTTTAAGACAGATGCTGCTCTCCCTCATACCAGTCTGAAGTGATTCTCTTGGCTCTGGTGGAATTATTCCAGATTTCACACCTTTTTAACTGAGAGCATAAATTGACCTGTATGTGTTGCATTTCCTCTATTTGGTAATTATTTCAGGCGCGCTCAGATCCGCTGAGTTTCCACGGGCAGGCACATTTGCAGCGTGGTGTTAATAAACACAAAGATCCTGTGATGCACAGTTTCAGGACTGCAGGAGGCAGTTGCACAGAGTTTGGCAGCCGTCCCCTCGGTGTGCCAATCCTCGTGGAAGCGCTGAGGAGCTCTCAGACTTTGCAGCACAGGGCAGGGCAGATTGCTGGGCTCTCCTCAGCAGCCTTTGGCTCCCACCGAAGGCAGGAGCCAGTTCAAGGTTTCTGTGGTGACTGTCTGCAAAGCTCTGCCTGGAATTCATTTCAGCTACCAAGAGACTGTCTGTCACTCCGTGGCTGCCACCTCCCACAAGAGCTTCATTCTGCTGCTAGACTGGAGCGTCAATGAAGTGTTCTCTGCAGACAATAGGGGCCAGTGGTCTGCTGTTTATACTCAAATAAAATCCTTTTGGTTTCAGAAGTTCTTCATGGACGAGTATTTTGGCCCTAAGGTGTTGTGGCACAGGTTTTGCTGGATACTGGTAAGGTCAGAGTTTTGTAGTTCAGCAGAGAGCAAGTTGCAAATTAAATCCAACTTTGGCTAACTCTGCTTTTCTCTAAATAACTACAGCATGTATTGTTGGATATTTTTTTAAAGCAGAATAATAGTGGAGCAAAAAGGAATGCATGCCTGAGCTATTTTCCTTTCTTTTCCCTTTCCATCAATCTTGTTTGTTGCTAATACACTGAAGAATTAATAACTGGTATGTTAGATAAATCCTGATAAAACATTGTCCTAATGTGCTTGTAGCAGCAGTAGCATAATGAGACAGCTACTGTAAGACAGCTAATCCTGAAAGTTAGGCCAGCCCAGGGCTAGGCAGACTAATTCTTCCAATCCCTGAAGACATTCAGGATTTTCATTCCTGATTGAGCTGCCTGTATCCTGTTTTCTTCCTCCTTTTGCATTAATCCATATTTATGTTTTCTCCTCCCCTTTTCCTCATCTTTTCCCCCAAGTGTTCCTCAGCTTTATATATTGAGTTTCCCTTGGCACGCCAGAAATCTGCTGATGAATACCACTTGTTTGAAAGTTGCATGCAAGATTTTTGCTCTGCAAGTGTTTTCTATGAAATCCAAGTGAGCAAGTATTATGTAGAACTTACCCATGGCTTCAAGCCTAACTTTTCGTTGTGTGCATATGATATTTGCAGTATACATCAGAAATACACTCAGAGAACAACAGCAAAAATTGTCTGCGCATTTGGAGCGTTGCTTGCTGGTTTGGATGTATCCAGAGGAAAAATATTTGAAGGATGGATTTAAAAAATAGGAAACAGCTTTCTGTAAAAGATGAAAGCTATTAATCATTGAAACAAATGATCAAAAGGAGTTAGGGGATCTCCACCATCCAAGCTTTGAATTCAGTAATGGATGCTTGGCTGGAGAAGAAGCACTAACGGGTGGCATTTGGCCTTTGTTCCAGAAAAGACGATTGAAGAATTTTGCCTTCAGTGTCTTCCCCCATAACTCTTAGGGTTTTCTCTCTCAAGACCAGCTCTGACTGTTGCAGCTCACCCGTTGTGAATTGCTGTGTGAGTGCTGGGGACATCCTGTCCTGGCCTGCCCCACATTCCTACTCTTTCAGTCTTCAGCACTGGAAGCCCCTCCGTGCTGTGGTTGTGTGAAGGTTTCTTTTGCAACTGACCCTAAATGTCTCAGAGCAGCATAAATTCCTTCCAAGGGAGATCCCAGAGCTGTGGTAACTCTTTAAATGTACTTGTATGTCCTGTTTAACTGTTACATATTTCAGAAACAGAAAAATCTAGGAGCATCTTCCAGTACAGCAGAGATTTGATGTCTTCATTTCTGAGTTCAAGTTGATGTATGTTAGCTGGAGACAAAAGACTTAATTTCTGAAATTGCTGGGTCTTGATTGGTGATGTTAGGTTTTTTTCCCTCCCCGACATGCATAATCTTTTGTAAACCCCCTTTTGTGGTTTTGTTCAGGCAATTAATGTAGAAATGAAGGATTCTTAAATCAGGATATGCAAAGAAGATTTGGACTAATACACTGATTATATAAATAATTCTTAGTTGTAAATTCATTTTGATGGAGTTAATTCTTTCCCAGAGGCTGAAGACTAGTTTTGGTCCTCCCACAGAGCTGTGATCAGCTAAGAAATAAAGGAGAAAAAGGTCTTGAATTAATGGAAGTTCTCACGACAGGTTTTAGGGAAATAATGCCAGAAACAGGCTGGATATTTTGTTTTCAATTCATGCAAGAGCTTCTCAGCTGCGATCTTAAACTACCAGTATCCAAATTCTGTTTTCAAGCAGTATAATACATTGAGTCCAAAAGAAATCAGAAAGGAATGATACCTGAAGAGCATGGAGAAAATTTGTCTGGGTGGTGGGACTTTGGATGGATGAGGACATGTGTTTAGTGGAAGACATATTTTGGATTCTTCTTTTACATTTTTCACAAACGTTAGTGGAAGATGGTGGTAACTTTCTTTATGTCAGTTGCCCATTTGCTAATAAATAGGGTCCAGTGACTGTCACCCTGATGGACTCTTACTGCTTCTGAGAGTGCTTTGTGAGGTGCTGGCTTCACAAAGCATAAACGACACTCCAAAATCTAAATAATTTGGAAAATCCCATTTCTTGTACTTCTATTTTGTGCTTCTCTGTTTCTTAACCAGTGACCTAATAATTCTGTCTATGTGTTGAGACTGCAGGTTTCCAGAACAAAACAACGATAACAGAGAAATGACATTGACAAATTCCCAGGATTTTCAAACAATTATGCACACCATGCACACCACAGGGACAGTTGCAACCTGTTTTTCTCTCAGATAACTGATTTTATTTACAAGGTTTTCTAATTCTAATTCATCTCTGCCCTTACATTGGTTGGCCATATTTTGCATCAGAAACTGAAAGGACTCTTGTCCAAGGGTGATTTTAGCATGGGGCCAGGTGGGCATGGGCGTGCAGTTGTCATAACTCAGGCACTGGCAGTTTCTGGTTTATTTTCTGGCTCTGTTTTGTGGCTTTAGCAGGAGTTGTGTTGTGTTGTGTTGGTTAAACTGCATTATCACCACATCTCTGAGCTCCATCGAGGATGTGTAAATGAAGTCAGCATGATGCAGGCAGAGCTGGTAGATGATCTGCCTTGCAGCTCTGGGCAGCAAGAGTAGGCTTGCCCTGCAATATCACTTTATTCCAGTGGTTTCTTTACCCCTCTGCATGAATTTGGACAGAATTAAATTCCCACTGTCTGGTTTTCCATGAGCTGCTCCCCAGGCTCTGCTTCCAAGTTTGGTGGAAAAAAAGCCAGTTATGGTTAAGGTGCTGTTGTACCATTCCAGTGAGGAAATAGTTAAATATAATTCCAATGTGTCATTTACATTTGAGCCTAACGAGATTATAACTGGAGCTGTGTGAAAATGACTTTTTGGTGCTATTTTCACATAAACTGACTATTTATTTATTTATTTTGTTCTGGGGTTATTTCACACCCCAAGGGTTTCATTTTTGTTGGTTGTTTTATTAATGTAAAAATACTCATTTTCACACCCAAATGTGTGATTATTTAAAATGCTGCTTCTATTCATTGTGCACTGACTTGCAACCTAAAGGCAAATATTCAAATGTCTGGAGCTTGATAACTCCATGGTGGTTTTGGCTGGCTTTTTTAAACTCAGAAATTAGTGGTATGAGAAATGGGCAGTAAGTAATTCAAAGTGGTGTAAGGGCTGCATTCCCATGCCTGCCTCTCAGCATCCAAGGATGGGTCACAGGTCATTCCAGCACCCTCTGTAGAGTGGTGCCCTGTCTCAGCCCCATACAGAGCCTCTCCCAGCAGGGTAGTGCCAAAATTCTGGAGCAGGAGCCCTCCCCTCTGTGGCCCTGTGTGATTTTAAATAGCCCCTGACTCTCTCCTGGGTGGAGGAATAATGTGGATGACAGCACAGAGGCAGAATTGCAGCAGTGTTGGTGCAAAAGTCTCTGGCTCTTGCTCATTCCCACGCACCCTTTCCTCTACTTTGACTGGTGTGGGCCACACAGAACAGGGATACAAAATGCTCTTTTTACCATCATCTCCCCTCTCTGGGAACAGATTGGTTAAAACACAGCTTAAAATGTTTTGTTGGTTTGTTTTTTGTTGGGTTTTTTTCCCTAAATTCGACTGATTTTTAAGTGTCTAAATGTGATGTAAAATCAGTGTCCAGGGCTCTGCATTTTGTAATAAGTGAATGTTTTGCTGATTTCTTGCTAGAATATCTGCAACCATGCCAATTTGCATGCCTGTATGTGTGTTAGATTGCTGGCAAAGAAATGCTGAATGCCGATAATTGTATACTGGTTTTCAAGCCTGATTTAAGTAATTTTGATTTTTAATTCATTCTGTGCATCCTTTTTATTTCTGCACATGTGTAGTAATGTCCTGTAATGTTGTTGCCTAAAATAAGCAGTAAGAAATAAAGTTGAGATGGCCGCCGTAAAGGGAAAATGACATTTTTTTTCCTTTGATCCTTTTTTTCCCCAATAAAAAGATATGTCTCTGTATACAAAATGCTCAAAAAATATTGCATTCGCTGTCTTGCTGCTAATTTATATACACAAACCAACATGGCTGTGGGGAGCCTACAAAGCTCAGAAAAGTGATATTTAGAAGTTTTGCATAAGAATATTTTTGTTCTTAAGCAGCACTGAGCAGCCAACATTCCACAGCAGGGATGCTCAGCAGCTCTTGTGCTTTGGCATCCAATTGTGTAAAATCCTGGTTGAGATCCTGCAGTCAAGTTGTGTTAGAAGATAAAGAAACCTCTGCCCATGTGTTGAGGAAAAGGAAGGAAATTCAGGGATCTATACAAATAATATTAGTTCCATGTGATAAACCCAGAGTGTTTGTTCTGTCCTTCCTTCATAATAATAATTGAGGTCATGGATGGATCGTGGTGCTGGAAATCTTTGTTTCAGCAAATTATTAATAGTTTTGGTTTTCTGGTTTCTTTTGATTAGGAATCTGAGAAAAAGGGGCTAATTGAGAGGATCCACATGGTCCAAGAGATCATCATAGCTGTTCAAAGCATCCTGGAAGAAATAGCATCGTTTGGAGAGAGGATTAAAAAGTAAGTAATAATTTTTTCTTGCTTGACTATGATTTGAACTGAAGCAGAGCCAGGAGGATCAAAGTGGAGTAATTGTCTTGCTCCAAAAGTGGCTGCAAGGTGCAGCAGGATAAGCTGGCCAGTCCCACCACTGCTCCTTCTCTTACAGTCTTTTATTCCAAAAAACCTTTGCAGATCACAGAGAAGAGGAGAAGCAGTGTTCTTTACTGATGTAGCTTTCATGTTTGCCTGAATTTCTGCTCTTGCTTGTTTGTGGTGGGGGGTCATGGATGCCACAGATACTGCTTGAAGATGTGGGCACAGAAGCATCAGGCATTTCTTTCCAGTCCCATCACAAAAGTGGCTGCTGATGGTCGGTGTTGCCTTTCCCACGCCCTCCCCATCCTGACCTGGCTCTGGGGGTCACCAGTCACTTGTGTCCCTGGCCAACACACTGATCCTCTTCTGTCTTTACCATTTTGAGCTGTCTGCTTCCTGCTGGTGCCATGAGGAAGCCCAAAGGGGCTTTTCAGGGTCTCATGGGGAGAGGCACAGAGGGTATTCCTGACCTTACAAAGGAGGGAGGTGAAGAGCCTGGAAAAAAAAAATCCCACACACAAACACACACAAACCTTTTACAACTCAGTCTTTATTGGAGCTTAATTGATCCATATTGTTGTCTGTTTTGAACACAAAGTGATGGTTTGTGACCGAGCCTCACTTTAATGAGGAGCTGGGTTCAAGCTAAAAATACAGCGACCACATGTGCTGTGGTGCCACGCCGGACACCCCAGCTGGGGTGGAAGTGGCCCAAAGATGTATTCCAGCCTATGAACAGGGCACTGTTCTGCCCAGCTGCATGGCAGGAAGGCTCAAAGCACTCAAACACTGTTAATTCTTGTATTCATTTTGGTGACAATGGCCTTAAAGAACACATTGGGTATTAATGTGGACGCCCGATGTAATTTCAGAAGAAGAATTCTGTTGTAGCTCGGCAGTGATGTGCCATTAAAAAAATTGCTATCAAAGTTTTTTTTTTGTAAGTGACAGACTGAATTGTGCTACAGTTTCCGTCTGTCACTCCAGTTACACAATCATAGGGAGTTTTCATAGTTTAACTCAATTGAGCTGTTTTGCTATTTTTTTTTTGCTTTAACTTAAGCTACATTGATTGATAATGATGGGTCCTCTCCCACCTATTTTTACTTAATATTTAATACGTCTATTGAAGCTTAAATGTAATTCTTGAAGCGTCCTATTAATTTTATCTGTCAAGGGAAGTTTGTCTTATTTTATAGCCTGATAAGTGGTCCAGATTCATTCTCTCTTCTTCCTACTCCCCATCATTGTGATATGATGAAGTTAGCAGACAGATTGTGTGAAACAGAGATGCCCAGATCCATAAATCCACCTGTGGACTAACAGGCATCCTTGTAGTCCAGGTATCTCAACATTTGGTGCAGGGCATAGGGTTATGTCTTACAAGGGCACAGGGGGACAAAGTAATCTCAGAGATGTGTTAGCAGTGGCTTCTCACCTTCAGTCCATCATTGACTTGCAGATGAGAGATCTGAGTGAAATAAAATCCTGGTTTTCACTACAATGTGGCCAAAGTCTGAAATGCTGTAGTAACTGAGCCTTTTAAGAGTGCTCCTCTTGGGAAAAATCTGATGTAAATTGTTGGAATGCAGAAGCTTGGGCTGCTGCTGGCTTATTACAGCTTATCCAAGCCAGCCTCCTATATTCAGTGTAGTAATGAATTGCTGAAAATGTAAAGATAGAGGAGAAAATGTGTGTATATGTAGACAGATTAATATAGAATATTATGGCCCCAGTATTACACAGAGAAATTACTAGAACTGCTCTTTCACAGTTTGGTATCATAATTAATCCAATGCAAGTTATTTGTTGGGGTTGACTCTGGCTACCTGCCATGCCTGGGTTGTGCACTGGACACACACCTTATGTCATCTCCAGTGTGGCCCAGTGGAGCTGGCTCAGCCCTGTCTGCAGATCAGATAATCTGCTCATGAATAATGGAGAGCTGACTGGCCAGCAGAGAGGTGTAACAAGTGTGACACATAGAAGAAGAAACAAAAACAACTCACTAACACACCTAACAACTTCACTGAGCTCCCCAGGGCTCCTCTTCTCTTTCCTTATCATGGTATCTGCCTCTCAGATATCTCCTTTAATCCATTATAACATCCAGATGTAGGAATCTGCTTGTCCACCTTCCAAAGAGTCTGCAATTTACAGCAAATCTGACTGCACTGAGCACTGCAAAGAGGTCATTAAATTATTATTGGGTAGCAGAGCACAAACAGTGTCCAAGAACAGAAATGTTGAGAGGGGTTGTGTTTTTTCCTTACAGCACATTCAACTGGACGGTGCCTTTCCTCTCTGTTCTGGCCTGCTTGGTCCTGGCAGCAGCAACAGTTATTTTGTATTTTATACCACTGAGGTACATTGTTTTAATCTGGGGTAAGTACTCCACTGTGTCTCATTTGTATGAGATAAATACAATATATGTCTACAGAGTGAAATCAAACAAGCTTTAAACGACCTGTTACACAGACAAACAAGTGCCGTTGCTTAGAGGTGAATAAAGATGTTATGAACTTCTTAAAATTACCATTTCTCCCCCCTGGGTTATCCGATAATTTGTTTTTCTTAGGGTTCTTTATAAGTTTCCAACAGCACCACAAGAAGAGCATTAGCCTAGATAAGCTACTTTCAGTGTTATTATTCTTCTGCAGGAAAGTAATTAGCTTCCTGGTGCTGGAGCTCTCCAGCTGGGAAATGGTAGGAAGTGGACAAGATGTGTTTGCAGAGCTGGACCGTGTAGATTTGGACCCTGGGAGCCTCCTGGCAGTCAGGACAGGCTGTGCCCAGTGGGACACACTGAATGTCTCCTTTTGTCATGGGTCAGAAAGTATATGAAGATACATAATGAACTAAAGGAGGAGTTGTTAAGAAGTAGAACTTTCCTGGTGGCATTATGAAGAAATGTGAGATCATCTTTCACAGAAGGAGATGGCATTCAAGGGCATGGGACTAAGTGGAATGGCTTTAAAGAGAAGGAGGGCAGGTTTAGATGAGATATGAGAAAGAAATTCTTCCCTGTGAGGGTGGTGAGGCTCTGGCACAGGGTGCACAGAGAAGCTGTGGCTGCCCCATCCCTGGAAGTGTCCAAGGCCAAGTTGGACAGGGCTTGGAACAACCTGGCCTAGTGGAAGGTGTCCTGCCTGTGGCAGGGGGTTGGATTGAGATGGTTTTTGAGATGCCTTCCAACCCAAACCACTCTATGATTCCAGCTGCTGAAGATTTTCTACATCTCCAGATGACCTCTTGTGTTATTTAGGGTACTAACTTTTATCTCAGCCTTGAGGTAGAAAGATGTGGAGAACATAATGCAGGTAAATCCTCACTGACCTGCAGAAACTCAGCCCCGGTGTGGCTCTGACTTGTAGGGACCCCTGTCACCCCTGGGGCTGAGCCATCAACTGCTGCCTTGGATGTAGAAAAGGGAGGGAATGAGAAGGTGGCATTAAAAAAAAAAAGCCATTCTTGGGCAACAGCAACAGGGAAATAAAGGATTAAATCAAACAAAAGAAAGGGCAAAAGGAAAGGGGAGAAATTGCTGGGAGTAAAAAGTTCAGTAACAAAATATTGTTGTGCTTGTATGGAAGACATGGTGAGTACATGAAAACTATACATCCATTCAACATCATCTGGAGTGACAGGGCCTTCAAATATGATACATGTTAAACAACTACCCTGTGGCAAGGCCTCAAAAGACCTTATGGTATTTTCTGTTTTTTAAAAGTCAGGTACACAGAAAATTGTGTTGTCATTTTGCTACAAGTATATGGCTTAAAAACTGAATCTCAGATGTGAAGCAGGTACATTTCAGGGAGAGAAGGCTGGAGCAGCCATCACATTTGAAATCACTTTCAGGGAAAGCACTATGAGATTTTGGACAGGGGCATGATTGAACTGAATGTATTATGATCCTCAGAGGCAAACAACATTTGAATTTTTTGCTATCCTTTAAAATGGGTTAGATGATTTTCTTCACCTAGAAGACCTTAAGAGAGGCAAGAGAAGACCTTATGAACTTCACAATTACAGGAACATTACACTCCCATGGATCTTCTGTCCAGACTAGGGGCCACCTCTGCCAACTGAAGCTTAACTAAGTCCAATGAGATGGACTGCTATTGCTGCAGTTAAAAAGCCTAATTATTCACACAAAGGTCAAACTAAAGTAAACCTTCTGATAAGATTCTACAGTGTCCCACAGCATCATAATATGGGCAGTTTGGCAAATGTGGCTCTGCAAAAAGGGGATAAGCCGTGAGGGATGGGGAAGGGAAGCTTTCATTTTCTGAAGAGATAGAAGGAAAAAAAACCCTTTTTCCCAATTATTTTCAGAGCCTTCCAGTTGGCCATGTAGGGTAGGAGATTTAACAGCACATTTGGTTGTCAGTGTGTGTGTTCTTGTATAATATCCCCCAGAAAGAATTCATACTGCAATCATTTTTCATGTTGTTGGCAACACATGATCCCGAAAGTAGAGAACACCTTTATCAATAATGTCCTCTACTTCCTCCAGGAAGCACTTGTGAGTGATTCCACGTGACAGGGAGCATCTGTGTGGCTTTGAGTCTGAGGCACTGTTTTCACACTAATTTTTACTTGTGAATTCCCTTTCCCTTTTTCACCTTGCCTGAACAAATTTAGAAGGAGGGAGTTGAAAAGGGTCACATTATTTTGTTTGCCTTTATTTTTTTTTTTTTATCCTAGGCATAAATAAATTTACTAAGAAGCTTAGAAATCCCTATGCCATCGACAATAATGAGCTACTAGATTTCCTCTCCAGGGTACCATCTGATGTTCAAAAGGTAAGTAATGAATGGCCACAGCCAACAGAGGCAAGGAGTGACACTGAGAGCAGCTGGGTGCTCCGTTTGGGAATACAATGCCAAAGACTTTTGAATAACAGAGATAAGGAATCTGGGGAAAATCCACAAAGGGAGGGGGAGAGAGTGTTAGAAGAGAGGGGAGCCAAAATCCTTTGTCAGAAGGATAAAATGATTGCAGAAAAATTATCCTGGAAAGACCTACTTAAAAATGATCTGGAAAATCACTCAGCATGGTTACTGAGCTATGGTTTTTGTCACCTTTCTGCTCCGGTATTTGTACAGAGGGAGGAGAAAAATAGTTTCTTTGATAGAGATAACCATCCAAAAGGATTTGCTGAATTCTCCTTTTTCTCAAGATAGGGGGAGGAATGGGGGAATTATTTCTGTGACATTGTGCTAGAGCTCCAGGCCTCCTTTGGACAATGCCCTGCTCATCTTTTTCTTTAAAGAAAACCCTGAAACATGTATAAAATACTCTACAGTTGATCAGATCAATCTTCTACCATTATGGAATTATAAGTTTTAATCTAACCAGAATCTATCCTCCCTCAGTTTCGGTCAAGTCTTGTCTCTTCTCCCATTTCTTTGAAACAACAACATGGTCTTCAGCAATCTTGCCTATCTTCTTGGAAATTATTTGAACAATAAATCCTTTTGAATGTCAAGATCTGTTTATTTCTCTTGGAGGAGGGAAAATAGTCTTGCTGGGTAATGAAACCACACAATATAAAGGGTTCTTTCTTTTGTTTAAACTGACTGGAATCTGTGTCCCCAGGCCCTGATCCTGATGCCCATTGTACCTTTCTCTGTGAATCGTGGCACTTTCCCTGTGAGGTGCTGCTCACTGGGAATAAGGGAATCACAATCTCACCTGTAGTGACTTTATGCTGTTGGAGACAGAAACTGAATTGCTCACATGCAGTGTTGAGGCATCTGGTAGAAGCAGGGTTGGAAAAAACCTCTGGTGACATTTATCTCAAGAGCCCCCCAGACTGGTTGGTGGCAGCAATAATAACTGGAAAGAAATCTCACCATGGACTGGTGGGAGGAAAAAGGCTAAACAGGAACAATCATAGAGCCATTAAGCTTCAGTGTATTTTTATTTGTTGTCATTGCTCTTGTAGAGGCCACTGGATTTGCAGTGATGGTTTACATATGCCCTTTAAGCGTTTATGTTTAAAGATAAGCTGCTTTTCTATTTATGCTTTATTTAACATTTACACTTACAACATTCCCTTGAGTGGTTTCTGTCATACTGGGATCCTCTGAGCTCTCCAAGGAAAATGATCACCATTTTCTATGGGAGGAATGATAAAAGTTCCTTGGATGGGACAAACCTTGGAGTTTTCCACTAGTGCTGAAAATAGTGGCAACCACACACTTTAGGGACAAACTATCCATGGAAGCTGCAAAGCCCCTCTGTCTACTTTTTTTTAGTGTGCTATCCATGCATCAGCATTTCACTGGGGTGCTGCAGTGAGTTAGAAATTACTCTTGTCTGCACAGTACCCATTTACAACCACATGTGTTGGACAAAAGATAGAGGAGAAGTGAAAAAGATGGCATGTTCAGCTAAATTTTGCCCATGATTTCAGTGAGAATACAACAGACAACTTGGACATTACACCATCCTTGACAGTTTACCACATATGTTTTAATCATTATATTGTGTATGAATTTGTTTGAAAGGTGGAGGGAGCTTTGTCCATGTTCTGTTTGGGAGAATACTTTCCTTTTTCAAAATTATTAAGTATTTCAGCATCCCAGGGTCCGTGTATGGTTTTGACAACTGCCATCTTACTGTCTGTTGGGATCCACTTGAATTGAGACTCCTGAGAGAAGTTTATTAAACTAATAGGTTAATGCCAGAAAGATAAGAAAAACAACTCCCAAACCAAAACAAACCCAAAAGATCTCTGCAATCAGGTAGAACCCCATGTATCTCATTAGAAAAATCTGCTTTTAATATTTTTGTTTCAAGAAATGATGCATGACTTCTCAAATCCTTCCTGCAATTAATCCCCCATGTTCCTGTGTTTAGAAAATGATTCATTACTTTTGAACCTTCCTTAGTTTCCCTGGGATTGTCCCGGGGGAGCCATTAACACACGCTGCAGTGAGCTAGAGTTACCTAAGTGCAGACGTCATGCCTGTTTGTTTTTACAGGTGCAGCACGCTGAATTGAAACCATCCAGCAGCTCCAGCCCCATCAGGAAGAAGCGGAGCACACTATAGGATGCGGTGGGGTTCGGGAATGCAGCGCCTCCCTCCCTGCACCCGTGTGCACACACAGCACCCCTCCCCTCCTTCTTGCCTCAGAACAACACTAGAGTCGCTGCCACAGACTTTCTCCTTCTTGGAAGATGTGTTTTTTGATAAACACCTATCTTGTGTTTCTTTTCTCGGTTGTCTTTTTTGTCATGAAATCCCAAAAAAGAGCAACGTGAAATGTGAATTAGTTTGTGGGATGGGGAGGAGAATGGGAGAGGATGGTGCAACTGCATATTTTATTTTTTTTTCCCCTTTGATTGCAGAGACAAGGCTGGATGTGGCAGCACTCCCTGTGTTATGTAGGAAGAGATAACTCTGCTTAGTGTAGCAGATCAGCTGAGCTGATGTGAGGAGATGCTCTGAACCAGTTTTTAACATATACAACAGATTTACATTAAGTTATTAAAGCTGTTCTTTTCTGAGTTGAATCACTGTGCCTAGAAAGGTTTAAGGGTTCCGGGTTAGGGTGGAGTTAGCTCCAGCATCCCCCCTCAGAACTGCCAGCAGCCCATGGCCCAGCACCTGTCCCCACCTGCTTGTGCCACTGCCCTGTCCCTGTCCCACCTCATGGTCTCTGTCCTGCAGGCACCTGCCTGCGCCTGTACTCGGAGGCCTTTGAGCAGCGCCTGCCCCCCAGCCCTGCGCCCCACGTCAGTGAGACCAGCCTGAGCCGCCTCGTGCTGCTGCTGAAGCGCCTGGACATTGCCAACATGGGCCAAGGGTTCCAGGTTAGGGTTGGGGTTCCAGGTTAGGGTTAGCTCTAGAAGTTCTAGGGTTCTAGACTGGGTTCTAGAGGGTCTGGTTTGGGGTTCTAGATGTTCAGGTTTTACAGTTCAGGTTTTAGGGTTCGGGCTTCAAGTTTTATGTTCCGAGTTCAGGTTTTAGGTTTCAAGATTTGGGTTTTACGCTTCAGGTATGGTTTTTAGGGTTTGGGGTTTGGGTGCTAGAGGTTCTAGTTCTAGATGTTCAAGATGCTCTAGAAACTCTAGGGGTTTCTTCTTTGGGTTCTAGCTCAGGTTCTAGAGATTTTGCTCCAACTGGGTAACTCCATTCCGGACTCTGGCAAAAATCCAGTCTGTTTTTTTGCTCCATCTGGGTGACTCCATTCTGGATTCTGGGAATAATCCAGCCCGGGTTTTTACTCCAACTGGGGGGTGCTGATCCAGGCTCTGGGGAAAATCCGGTCCGAGTTTTCACTCCAACTGGGTGACTCCATTCCGGACACCATCCATAATCCATTCTGGGTTTTCACTCCAACCAGGTGACTCCATTCTGGACTTTGAGCATAGTCTGGTCCAGGTTTTCACTCCAACCAGGGGACTCCATTCTGGAACCTGGGTTTTAGTGTTTGGGTTTTTGAGTTCAGGTTTTAGGGTTTGGGTTCCGGTTAGGGTTAGAGATTCTACAGGTTCTAGTCTGGGTGCTAGGTTCTAGAGGTTCCAGATGCTCTGGATTGGGTTCTAGATCTAGATGCTCTAGAGGTTATAGGGGTTTAGTCTAGGTTCTAGAGTTTTAGAGTTCAGGTTTTAGGGTTTGGGTTCCGGTTAGGGTTAGAGATTCTACAGGTTCTAGTCTGGGTGCTAGGTTCTAGAGGTTCCAGATGCTCTGGATTGGGTTCTAGATCTAGATGCTCTAGAGGTTATAGGGGTTTAGTCTAGGTTCTAGAGTTTTAGAGTTCAGGTTTTAGGGTTCGAGTTTGGGTTTTAGTGTTTGGGGTTTGGGTTTTAGTGTTCAAGGTTCTAAGGGGTTCGAGTTTGGGTTTTAGGATTCTGATTCCAGGTTAGGATTCCAGTTCCAGATTAGAGTTTCAGGTTAGGGCTCCACGTTAGGGCTCTGGGCTAGGGTTGAGTCTTTGATACCCATCTTCTGTTCAAGTAGTGTACATTTTTAAAAGTTTTCAAGCAGTGTACATTTTTAAAAGTTCTTTATTATAATTAGCAGAAAGAGCTAGGATCTCCAAGAGTATATCAATATTTCATCCAGCACTTGTGCATTTTTCTTTTTCCCTTTTTTTTTTTTTTT
>VWYP01024808.1:95245-111588 GCA_013400435.1 Pycnonotus jocosus | reverse complement strand
AGGGGGTTTTTTTTTTTTTTTTTTTTTTTTTTTTTTTTTTTTCTTTTTTTTTTTTTTTTTTGTAGATAAGTTGGGTTTCAAAATACTTTGTGTTAATTGTTATGCTGGATACATACCAAATGAAGGGGTTTGGATGGTCCAGTACCTATATATGTTGTGATGAGCTCTTTGTTTTGATAAATGCTGTTTGAAATGCAATAAAGGTTAAGCTGATGCTTTTAATTTGTCTGGATTAGGAGATATGTTTCATATTCTTTGCAAAATGCTGTGCTATAATATTTAGTATCTGACTAGGTAAGCAAGGACATCCCTGGCAGTGCAGTGTAACAATTCACACTGGAGTTTGCTTGGATTGAAGAGTGTAAGTGCATCTTCTGCTGCAGCAGAAAATGAGGTAAAGCCTCATCTCACCTGCCTACAACTCTATATTGGGATTTCCTAGGTTCTGCTTAAAGGAATGAACAGTTATGTGTACTTACTGCACAGTCCACTTATCCAACTCTGAATTCAGATTGGTCATGAAATTCTTAAAGCAACTCTGTGTCCATTTCCCCATGCAAATGATCAGTTTTTACATTTTTAATCTATTCAATGTATAGCACAGAAATCAAAACCTTACATTTTTAATTCAAAGTACTTTTTTCAGGGCATTTTCAATCTAAAGTCTCTTAAGATCAGAAGCCATTCAGAAGTTCCAGTTTAACTTTGGGTTTTTGGGTTGTAGAATGATGGAGATACAGGAATGTGAAGCATGTCCACTAATTGTACAGTGTGTAGATAACTGGGTTTGACAATGTGGAAATGCAATATTTACTCACGTTTGCCCAAACATAATGTGCTGCTGAAGGTTTGGGGGTTTTTTGGAATATTCATGAATAGGATTGAGGACTTTGCTTCCCTGTGGATCATCGTTAGTCAGTCACTGAAACACACCTTGTGGGAAGCAAGCAAAGCACAGCCGGAAACGCCACACACCTTTCCTTTTTCTCTGCTTGAAAATCTCTGATTTTACCCTTCAGCCACAGCTCTGCTTCCCCCTCAGTCGCCTCCTGAGCAACCCACAAAGCAGAGGAGAGCCCAGCCCTGTCCTGCTGCCCAGGGATCCCTCTGGAGAGCCCTGCCCAGCAGAGCAGCAGCCCTGGGCATGGGAAAGGGAAGCTGCTTTTCCCCTAGAAATTAAACTGGCTGCTGCTAATTCCCTGCCTGGGGTAAGAGTGCCACAGATCCCTGAACTGGGCTGTCCTGCTAGAAAACAAGAGGCTTGCCATTTAATTTCCTGTGCTCTGTATGGGGCTACATTTTATTTTATATTTTTAATTTGGAGGGCCTGATTCTGCAGGCATTACCACAAGTGGAACTGGAATTATTTTCCCATCAGACCAGTAGGTTCACACCAGGAAGGAATTTGGCTTCTCTGATACCTTAATTAAAAATTTGACAAAATACGTTCTAACCAAACCTTAACCTTTAGATTTTCCATCCTTTAACTAAGCTGATAGACTGTTTTGGAAATGTTAGCATTGGCTTTTAGAGACTATGGCATGTGTTAGCAGTGAATCCTGTTCTGATTTTAATATTGTGTGTTGTTTTGTCTGTAAAGCTCCATGTGTCAGGGCCTTGGTGCATCTATCCCTCTAAATTTCACAGAGGCTTGATAAGAGTATCTGCTCCTCTGCATCCTAAGAGTTACCAACTGTATTGGTTTGAAAGTAAAACCAGTGAGAGACTCAATAGTCAGGAATACAATTTAATAGGAGGGGGAAAGAAAAGTAAAATAAAATCAGTGCAATAGTACAAAAGACAACTGACAGAGTCAGAATACAACCTGACACCCTGTTAGTTAGGATGGTGGTAGCAGTCCAGATGGAGTGGTCTTGTTGAAGCAGTGATCCTATAGAAAGGTCTGGTAGCTCTTATCTTCTGCGAATCCAGTGGGTAAAGGCCCACTGTGCTGTCCCAAACCCCAGATTATATCCAGGTGGGAATTCTGGGCTCCTCCCCCTGGGCAGAGCATCTCACAGTGGGCTGATACCATTCTATGAGTCTTGCAGTGGGTCCTTGATGGCCCATTGAACAGAGAGAGCTCTCAGAGGGAGTTACCTGTGAGGCATTGATGGGTAGTTAACAGAAGATAGTCCACAGGGAGGGGGGGCAAGGGAAACACAGCCCCAGCTGGTTTGAACAGCTCCTGAGGATATGATAGAATACATACTTTGGGCACATCTTACACTGTAACTTAGGACACCAACTCAGAAGGAAGCTGACTTTAAGTTATTGTTGTTTTGTTGCAGATAGTGTTTTAATCATTGCCGAATTTGGGTGAATTAGGCCAGGTAAAATATGATTTTGGGACAAAATGTCTGCCTGAGAGTTTATCAGAGGGGAAGACCCTCAGCAGTAATTGAGTAATTCAAGGAAAATGTGAGCAAAGGCTATATTTATGATTAATGTAAATATTCACCAGCATTTAGAGATAGTGTTGGAGTGAAGAAAAAAGAAGTCTCTTGACATTACAACATTTTTAATCTACTTTTCTCTATGATACTTTGACTGAAAACTACGCAGCATTTCAAGAGAATTTAGAGGGTCGTTTTGTTTTGCATAAAAGGTGTGCTCATCTGAAATAAATCATGAAACTGAGCATGGGTAAGCAGGAGATGGCATCCAGGTCTCAGTGTTTGCAACTGCACCAGCACCTGGGCAGGCACGGGTTCAAGTTCTCAGTGTGGCTTTAGCCTGGGGGCTGGTGATTCTTGTTAAATTTTACGTGAAAAAACATTGCCAGTCGGTTCCTGCCTGTTGGGTTGAACACCTGCAGATTCCCTCTTGGTGAACATGATGGTGTGCCTCTTGCAGGGGAGGAAAGTAAGAGCTGGAAGACTTGCTGGTGTAAAATCTGTGCTGATGTCCTAGTGCAAGCAGCCTTCTAAGCTCTTGAGGATTTCTTGCAGAAGGGCAGTCTCATGGACTGGGCTCATACTTCTGGTTCTGGCTCTTACAGGGCCAGCTGTGGTCAGGTTTAGATGGTCAACAGATTTTACCTCTCACTCTTAATTATTGTCTGCTAGGATAGCTCAGCCAGCACATTTAAAGAGTGATTTCAGTCCAAGAAGGAAGCATAAGGCCCTTGAAAAAACAGGTTTGGGGCATAGATGGATGGGTATGGGTATGGTATGGGTATGGGTATGGGTATGAGCCTGTGCTAGGGAATGCTTCCCCAGGGATCCAAGGGACTGCTTAGCTGGGGATCTCTCCTCTGTGCTGGATTTGTTGTGATCAGACTTCCAGCAGATGAAAGAATGAATATTTTTTTGCTTTTGATCCCTGCATTTTGGCGAGTTGCTCTTATGGTGGGTTAGAACATTAAATATTGAACTGTCATCTACAAACTGAAGGTGATAAAACCCAAGGACTTGGGCCTGCCATTTCCAAATGCATGATCAGCCTTCATTCTTCAGTGCCAAAGGATCCAAATGCCTTCAGGACAGTGCAAAGTCTGCTCACCAGTAATGTTACAGTGTCTTCAAATATGCTGGTGATACTTCAATTTCACACTCAATACTGGTTAAGTGAATATAAGGGGGAGTGTCTTAGTGACACTACTCTTTATTTCTACCCTGAGTTGGTTTTTTTTTCAATGAGATCACATTAAAAGAAACAAACGACATTATTTCTATTTCTTGAGCAAACACTGCTAGTTCTATCCTAGCTACTGTATGTGGAGCATGGGATTTGACTGGTCTTTGATCTCTCACTCTTACATAGGGCAACTGATTTCATGGGCCTGAATCTGTGCACAGCAAAACCACATATTTTTCACTTGCTCAGTACTGCCACCTCCCAAAGTAAAGAATATCTCTCATCCTCATTTTTGAGAGGAAAGAGCATATGTTCCTACAGACAAAAAAAAAAAGCCTGTTAGATTCAGTGACTTGTGTGCTAAAATTTGCTTTGATCATGGCTGTCTGCTTTCTCCCTCCATCTTCTGTCTGCCCGTGGTCGGCTCATTGCAGAGTGAGTATCTGAAACCACACAGCAGCTACAACCTTAGAAAATGGGATGGGAGGGGGGTGAAGCCCCCCTCCAGCTCTGGCAATAGACGACTTTACTGAAAGTCAATGCCATTCCCTTGCATTTATCACTGCCACTCTTGCTCTGCATATTTTTGGTATTCGCCATGCATTGTTAGCAGTGATTGTCATGTAATTAAATCACTGCTCATCACAAGAGCCTATTTTTATGCTGAGATAAGCATCAGAAGTCTGCTGCAGCGTCCCCCAGATCAATAAAGATGTTCCCTGTAGGATTACAAATAGTCTGGGGTTGTACAGGGCACTAGAATTAATTAGGAATGATTTCTCTTTTTCTTTTTTCTTTCAATACATTTTTAATTGTTTATCCATTTTCGATGGGCTTGTTTTTAACTCTACTGTGATGGCCCAGACGCTTCTGTTCAGCCCTTTTGAGTAGGATATGATACCAATTTGGGCAATACCATTTGATGTAAGCAGTCACAATTATCATCATCTTTCCACGGCCATGTGTGACTCTTACTTCAAAATATGCTTTCGAATGAGGTATTTGCATCTCAGGCTTGGCACTTGAGATTACTGTTAAGTGGGTTTATTAAACGATTGAACTTTGAGATCCAAACACCATGAGTAACCTTCAGGTGCTACCTTGAAGATTTTGGTGTTTTGGTCAGAAGGCCAGAGGGCAAGTGGAGAAACTTGAGCTGTTTCCTGAAGAAGCATTTGCCCATGGTCACAGAGCAAGTATGTGGCAGAAAAGGCAGCCTGGATTATTTTGGTTTAGGCTTTCTTAGTCTCAGCTGTCCACTTTCCTTCGTGTTGTTTTGACATTTTGTTCTGCTTGTGTGGCAAACTGGTTGTACCACCCTCCCATGGTCCATAGGAGCTGTGGGCTGTCTAAGACTCTGTGTGGTGAGACAGAAGCTTCTGGAGAGTTTCTGTAAACAGGGTGGGAATGTCCATGAATGGATGAGGCAGAGGAAAAATGAAAGTCTTCTTTTTCCCTCCCCTTCAGTCAAACAGCTGAGTGATTTGTCCTTCTGATCCAGCATCACCAAAAATGTGAACAACTTCTTCAGCTGTGCTGGTGAGAGTGTGTTTGCCCTCTCTAAAGCACAGGGAAAAGTAAATTCCTTTCAGGGAACAGAAGAAGTGTCAGAACTCCTGTAGGTAAATATAACCACTAATCTGCATGAAAAAGCAATGAACAGTTGATGTTTTGCACTTGCACTGCTGTACTAAAGTGGTGTTTTTCATGAGCTGCACCTGAAGTGCTCTGAAATCAAATGCCTGTGGAGCTCATGAGGTTTTGGATCAGTCTTCAAAACTCCATGAAAGAGATAAACAGTGGCCAAATTTGCTGCTAATAAGCTAGGTGCTCCTAATGCTGAGAGGATGATGATGCCCTGAAAGAGGATTCCTTGCAGTAATACAGTGTTCCATGGAAATGGTTCTGAGGGTGTTAGGATTAGGAGACACCATGCCCAGATGCACTACAGGAGAGAGGAAATTCTTTAATTTAGACCCGTTGAGACCCAAACTATGTGAGTTTAGTGCATCACAAACCAGCAGAAGGTGCCTGTGCCCAGAGCATGGTGTGATGCAGCTCTTGTCAGGCAGCCAAAAACCATAAGCCCAGGCTTGGCATGGGGCAGCACAGAAGATCTGGCAGCTTCTGAGCATCTCTAGGTTAAAAGCTTGCTGAGAACACTCTGAATGGACCTCTTTCTGTATAGTCAGTCAGGAGAGAGCTCCTGCACAGGTCACACTCTACAGCAGTGACTTGTTCTGTTCTCCACTGCAGCACTGAGCACTAACAGTAGCAAGGGCACCATCATTCTGCTCTTGCCAGCAGATCCTGGATGATTTCAGCACTTGTTCCTGGCTTACCCCATGCAACAGAAAATTCAGTCTTGCCCCTTTTCCACCTGCCAGCTCCCTCCTTCTCCAGAGGGAAGAAGTTCTGGGGGATTTTGTTTGTCCCCTGAAGCTCTGCAGGGCTGCTGCTCACCAGAGGCAGTGCCCAAGGGTGCAAAGTATGAATGTGCTCAGAAAGTGAGGGGTCTGTGGAGTGGGATTTTGGCAACTTTTCTATTGCACATGCAGAGTGTTATGCTTCTTTGCAGGGAATCTCTTTCCAGAATTATTTTCTGTTTTCTCACATGTTCAGTCATTTCCATCATCACAGTGCGACTTGGATTAAGGTAATTCAAAACAGGACACTCCTGTAAAAACCTCAGAAATTTTTATGAGAAATAATTCTTCCTATTGCCAGATTGTAAGGTGAGTTTGTCCATTATTTAACTCTTATTACTAGAGTTCAGGTGTGTGAGATGAATTTAACATTGCTATACATTTTGCTTGACTGCAGATTTTTGGGGAATGGTTGGCATCCATGCTACACCAAAATGTAGCTACACCATGCTCAATGTCATGGAAAACTGGGTGACTTAACCAGAGGGGGAAGTATACTGAGATTTTCAGTGGGCAGTTCCCTTAAATTCAGTGAGCACCATCCCAGTCCTGCTGAAGCCAATGCCATTTTTCTGAAATTAGCCCTGGACACCCTTGCTGAGTGGTGACCTCTGTGGCAGTTGCACGGTGGCCTCATGGATAATTTGCAAATTGCCCATGAACCATGCGTGCAAACATGTCTGGTATGGTGCTAATTTACTGGCAAGGCCTGGGTGCACGGATCCAGCACTCTGCTCCAGGGGTGCTTCAGCCATGCCCAGCAGCCAGCGCAGAGGTTTGGTTTCCATGCAGCATGTCAGGGATATCTGATGGATGGGTTCAGCCTCCCTTTCACATGTGTTTAGAGATCTCCAGCCAGGCCAGAATTTGCCAGATGACCACAGTGGGGAAGGCATCAGAAACATTTCCGTAAATATAACCCCTCCACGCCCCCTCAAAATTTATCTAGTTTGTGCATGGATGTTACAAAACCCTTGTTCAGGGCTGCAGGAAGTGGCTGGACATTATCTGTCCTGCGTTCCGGCGGGGTTTATTTCGGGGTGGTCAGAAAGGAAATCCTAGTGGGGAGGAGGTTGGAACATTTTTGTTGAACTGATGTGAAAAAGAAAAATACCTGGCCATTTGAAAGGGTTTGAACTCTTAGCATAAGGCTCTGGGAGATGGATGAATGGTCAGAGGGAGGTGACGGGTGGGTCAGAGGTCCTGTGGCATAACTCATCGCTGTGAGAAATCCCTGTCTCCCAGTGAAAGTCTAAGGACTGGCTGGCAGCAGCGTGATCCGTGGCAGCCAATTCATCAGAAGGATTTCCCGTCTGAATATGCAGATGTGTGCACAATTATTTCACCTATCTTCGCAAACACAGCCCGCGTCCCTGCACGCTTAAATAAATCTTGGCGCTGTCCTTTCCAGGAGGCATTTTGGGTTCAGCCTGGTTGCCTGCATCCTGCAGAGTTCTGTTCAGCACAGTCCTTGCAAACAGCCCGTCTCCTCTTCCCTTTCCGCTTCCCCTTCCTCCTCCTCCCATCCCACTGCAATCACTGCTGCCCAGACCCATCCTTCACTTGCACAAAACTGATTTCTGTTTATGGAGCAGCTGGCAGCAGCAAGGCTCGAGCACTGAGCGATGACTAAGAAACAAGCCCACTTTTCCCTTAGCTGTCAGGAGCTTTTAGAAATAACACCCTCCTCTGAGGAAGTCAGAATAGCAACAGGAAAATAAGTAAAACCTATTATAAAACAGTTGTCCAAGAACTTAGGCACGGCGCGGGGTAGAGATCAATATGCTGTGAAGGTTAAATCTATTTTCACACTGTGTTCTATTTCACAGTTTAATGGTGTTTTAATGTGTCTGTCACTGAACCCCCTTCATGTTATGCAGGTAGAGCCTTTACAAAGGAGAAATAACGTTGGCTTTACAAGCTTCACAGTAACATCTTATTTACCAGCTGAGATCTGACGCTTTCCTCTCTGGAGGTACTCCAGGGTTGTTTTATTTTATTTTATTTTATTTTTCTATTTTTTATTTTATTATTTCATTTTATTTTATTTATTTTATTTTTTTATTAGTGTTTTATTTAGTCCTGCTTTTTTTTTATTTTTTAGAAGCCATAATGTGGTGTGGCTTTTGCAATAATTTTAGATGTCTTTTGGGGAATGCCTGTAGGGTTGGGAGCAGCAGGAGCATGTGTGTGCCTGTGTAGAAAGGACAGAAATATCTACTGCTGTTGATACAAGCTAAATACATGGAGGATATGCAGAATTCCCAGGCTTCAGTTTGCATCCAATTCACAGTAGTATATTTGTGTGCTTTAGCTTGAACTCAGCTGATGCTGGGATGTTGGATCAAGTTTGGGAAGAGCATGGAGGACACAGTAAAGGTTCTGAGAGAGGATGGAGGAGAAGGAGAGCTGATTTCAGCCTGTGCCCCTGGAAAGGATGGAAGGAGAGCAAGGGCAAAGAAGGAAGTGAGGTATAAAATCCAGGGTATGTGCAGTGCTAAAGTACACACGTCCATTCCTCATTTGGGGAGAAGAAATTTATATTTCCAAGTTTCAACTCAGACCCTTTGTTTAGAAGAGGAGGAAGGAAAAAAAAAAACCCTGTTCTGCTTTAATTATGTCTCTTGAACATCAGCTAGGGACAGGAGAGGTTGGGATACCCTGGTCCAAGGGCACAGCTGGTTCTGTGCTTCCACTGGGAACAGGGCAGGCAGATGCTCAGGTGTGCTGCCCTGCTCTGTGGGGCTGCTTTGACAAACCCCCCCTGCCTGGGGCTGAGCCAGCAGCTGGACACAGCCCCTGGCCATTTACCCCCCCTGCAAGCTGTCAGGGCTCCACACCCCTGTGTTTGCTCCCACTGACAGAGCTGGGGGAGCCACAGCTGAGCAGCTCCTCTGGCTTTGCCACGAGTGAATCTCAGTGCCTGTGTTTTCCAGACATCCTCATACTGTGACTGATGTGTGGAGCTGGGGGAGGACGACCTGCTTGTGCCACTGGCTCCTCCTGTGTGATTTCTCTGCCATCCTTGCCCTCAGCAGTTCCCTCACACCCCTTTCCTTCGCCTCTCCCTTGCCTTCCCACCTCTCTCATCTTTTGCTCCCCCAGCTGCTCTTTACCCTCCTCTTCCTTTGTCTCAGAGCCAAATGACTTAACTCTGCACAGCCTCCTGGGAGGGGTAGGCTGTGAGAGGGGAATGCAGCAGAGGAGGAGATATGATATTAAATCTTCTCAGGAGCAACTTATTAAAAACCTCACACTTCCCCTCGGCTGGTCGCTTTGCCGGAGTAAAAACCTTTGCTCTGCCCAGGTCTATCGAGGGCTGGTGCTTGTTGGAGCGTGAGTTTTTAGACTTGCAGAGCATTGACTTGGCTTAACCTGTGTCTCCCACCACAGCAGAAATGCCTGCAGTGTGTGTTTTGGCTTTGGTGTGCTGCCTGCTCTGAGTTCATCTCTTCCCCCCTTCCGCTTTCCATTGTTGGAGCAACAATCTTCTGCTGGATGCAGAGCTCAGCCATCCCTGTATTGTGGGGCCAAAACAAACTCTCTGCTGGTGTGTTTTCCATCCTCCACGAGTTTAAATACTGGTGCTGAGAGCAGCTGCCCTCCCAGGTGGGGAGCCTGTTGTCCGAAAATCTCACGGCTGACTTCATGGGGCAAAACTTTCTCTCAAGCACTGCTGCTGAGAAATGAATTTATATCCTTTGGAGCTGAGCATGACTCACCTTTGGAGGGCTCCAGTGGTTCCCTCCCTAACCACCACGGCCACCAAAGTGCAGCCTGATGGACTGAAACATCACCAATATTCTGTGCTGCAAACTACAGCACTGAGCATTTGTTTTATCCTGCTTTCCAAATGTATGGAAACCTCTGAGAAGGTCAGGGCTGGGGACAGAAAACTTTAGGGAGACACAGTCCCATAGGGCTGCCAAAAATAGATCTAGTCCATTTTTCTCACCCAATTTTTCAAGCCCAATGTAGTTAAAGATGGTTGCCCCTCAATTCTCCTTGCTCAACATCCCTAACACATTCACATCTTGCCTTGTGTGAAATGGTGAGAAAAAAAAAATTCTGCTTGATAACAGAACTTGTTGTTTGAGTCCTGTGTCTTTGGGTTTTTGTTTGGTTTGGTTGTTTTTTTTTTTTTCACTGTCCTTTACTGTTTAAGGGTTATTTCACCTATTCCAACCACTAGATCAAGTCCATGAATATCTGAATTACAAGCTTGAATGTACACTTTGAAAATGCATCCAAGTGAGGTCACCTTTCTGAAAAAACAACTGGATACCTGTTATGGTTCTAATATTTAGGGACCAAATTTATGCAAGTATGCCACCTTAATCACAGAGTTTTAGATTAAACTGGAAGTTTGAGAAAGCTGCCTGATCAAGTGGCTTTGAAGTTTAATGTTCCTTTTTAGAAGTAAAACTTTGATGCCTTGGGCAATTGTGGCCAGGTGCCTTATATCAGGTGTTGGGGTTTTGGAAAAGTGACAAAAGCCACACTGAAGCAGAAATGCTCCATTATTGTAAACTAAGTTTCTTTCCTGCTTCATAGAGGAGACCTAAGGGAAAGAACATTTGGGGTTTTGTCTTGCTGAAAATAAAGTTTTACTGAGGTCATTAATGCAATAATATAGTTTATTTGAAACCCCAGATTTACTGTGGATTTCCTTGTGAGATGTTAAAACACTGAAATCACAGATTAGAAGTAAATATAAGGTTAGAGACAGGAAGATATCCAAAATCACATGAATTTTAAAGAAATTATTAACACACAGGGATATGATAGTTTAGTGTTGGCTAATTCTTATTTATAGAAGTTAATGGAAGATTTCCTAGAGTGAGATAATTAATGTTTCTGGTAGCTGAGAGAGGAGTTTTGCATCTCCTGCTGGGAGAAATTCAACATTCCCTTGAAATTAGAGAATTTCTCTGTAGGTTGTTGTTGTCTGCCTTCCTGAGTTGTGTTCTTGGGTGCTTGCTGGGGTCATTTGCAAGGTCCTGTTGGGAGCAGGGGGTGGTGGCAGAGGGAGACTTCAGAAATTGGAGCAGCTCCTGGAAAAGAAATGGCTCTGGATACTCCTAGGAAGGGGGGAAAGAGAATTACTGAGCACCAGCCAGGGCAGAGCTTGTGGTCCTGTCCACAAGAGAGGGAATAGTGCAGGTTTGCTGCCACAGTCCATAGAAATTAATAGTTTTTAGAGTATAATTTAGATTTTTCTTTTACATATTCTGTTGATCAAGCTTGGAAAGTATTTTTCAGAACTTTGTCAAATGAACATTTGACAATGCTAAATATGGTGTCACACAGAGACTTTGTCCTGGTGGATTTTCATGAACAATCTGAACTGTCCTGGTCCTGGACTCTGAGATAAGCTCTTCAGCTGTTCATAGCCAGTTCCACTTGCATTTCATATAATTTCCATTGGATTCTGACTTTTGTGGAGATTTTTGTCTTCTTGAGTACATTTTTGAAGTCATGTTTCTGACACTGATGTTAACTTGTGGCTGCTCATATTTTCCAAGTGTCTAAAATTTCCTTACTTCACATAAAATTCTCTCTCTGCAAAATTGACCCTATAAAACACCCAAGATGCATCAGCACCACTGAAGCAATTTAAGTGGATCCAAATATCTGAAAAACATTGTTTAAAACCCTCACCTAGACCTAATACTTTGTGAAATTTAGTGGAGTATATACATTTGAGACATTTCTAAGGATAAAATGAGTTCATAACCTGATAATAAGCACTGTGATACAAATTTATACATTGCTCTGAAATGCTGAGACCCTCTTGCCATTTCTAAATTGGAAAGTCACAAACTTAGTTATATGTTTTATTTACATCTCCAGCTACGTTTTATTGCAAGACTTTGGAAAATATTTTGTAACAGTGCAATAGTTCTGACAGTAAGTCAATGTAAGATCTCATAGAAAAAAAAAATTCTCAACAATTATCCTTCCCACCCAAACCTTTTCTTAGAAGCAGTATTAGAAAACTTTAATGGCATTTTACTCCCACCACAGGCAAAAAGAGGTTTTTTTCATTGAGTTGAAGGGAAGAAATGTTTAACCCCTTAATTTTTGCATTAGCAGAGAGGAGTAGTTGAGTCGTTGGTGGATTCTGGATTGAAAAGGAGTTATAATAAAGAAGACCAGTTCAGTTATAATAAAGAAGACCAGTTCCATTAAACCCGAATTGAGGAGATCCACAGCTGAGGTTCTCTTTCTCTGCTTGCACCTCTGAAAACAAAAACAAAAACAAACCCAAACCTGCCCAGGTGCCATTGTGATGCACTGAAAAAAAGGAATCCACAGGTTCTAAAGAAGTTGCTGCAGGCGATGCAGAGGCTGAAATGTGATAGTCCTGGCCCTGACATGGTGCCAGCAGGAGCTGTCAGGAGGGTCAGGATTTCAAGGATGTGTCTGTGCACTTCCAGTGCTCACTGCATTCCCTGCTCCTGCTCTGCTTTTTCCTTTCCAAACCACTCTGGAGCGGGCACATCCTCTCAACAGATCTCCCCGGACAAACGAATGTAGATAATGAATAAGTGGGGAAAGTTTCAAAGTCAGACGTTTCCTTCAACGCCTTGTGGATGTATTTTGGAGCATGAAGGCCATTCTCGATCCTTGAGGTTTCTCTCACAGCTCTTTTTTCCATGCTGAAAGTCTTGTACCTTTTCTTTTTTTAAAAGCTTCTCAAAGGAATCACCTGCAAAACATCAAATGACCAGTAGGATTTTAAATGGCCGTTTAATCCAGGAACTGGTAGCCCTGCTCTGGTGTAATCTTACTTAGATGTATCATCAAGTTCAGAGGGAGAGGCCCCACTCTTAGGAGGAGTGTTAGTAAACAAGTAAGGGACGTGAGGAAAGGTTATACCTTTTATTTGATCCACTAATCTCAGTAGTGGGCAGGGAGACAAGCCTTCAAGTATTGCAGCCTGTTGTCAGGTCTGAGGCAGCACAGTGGTTTCCTGGTTGCAGCTCTAAAGTTCAGGATTGATCATTGTTTCTACCTCAACACATAAAACCACTGTAAGGAGCTGCAGATCTTTTTTAGTGGGATTTTCTACTGGAAACACAGTTCTTCCATTAAATTCTTTAAGAATGAAGAATTATTCACAGCTGCTGGATTATGAACAGGACACAGGCTAAAAATGAAGCTAACTTTGACTTTCAGTCTGTTTCTTAGCAAACTGGTCATGTGTTTTCCCAGCAGGACTGCTGCAGTGAAAGTGTCCACTGTGTTCTGGCCCAGTGTAATCTGCATTTCTAATTAAGGCTATTTGCAAGTCCAGTTATCTGACATGTGCAAATAACAAATAATAAAGCAATGAGAAAGTAGCAATCTGCAATGAAACCTTTGTTTTAAATTTCCTTCTTTTATCTCTGTCTCATATAAATGTCGAGTGCACAAAGGATGCCTTGGCAATGGCACTCACTGCTGCAGGGGCTTGGGGCACTTTTGGTTGTTCTGATGTGATTTCCATCTCTAGGGAGTTCCCCATCTGGGCACGGGGTGTTGGATAGAAATGGCTCTGTGTGCTTGGAGATCCTGCTGGTTTGGGGCAGTCCAGCACCTTGCAGGGCTGGGTCTGCAGCTGCAGCTTGGCATTCCTTCACCTTAATGATCCTTCCCTCTTGGAGCTCTCCATGGTTGGTTCAGGGGCTGGGCAGAAGCATCACCATGTTCAAAACCAGAGCTTCCTAAATTACTCACTTTTCAGGTTCCCAGGCTTTGCTCTCTTACCTCTCTTGGAAAGAAAAGTGGTTTTTGAAACTTCTAAAACAGTTTATGCTTCCAGCTTTTTTTTTTTTTTCCCAGCTCTTTTTATTTTCTCATAATTTGACACATTTTTGCAAACAGTCTCTGCTTTCACCTGAAGTCTCACACAGAAATTGAGCTTGTTTCACCTGCCTTGCCACCCTTCCTGCCTGGTACCTCATCACTGGCTTTGGCTCTGGTGTTTGCTGCCCACACTCTTGGCTGAGACACATCCAGCCTGTCCCACTGCTTACCTCTGATTTGGAAACTGCTCTGAGATGGGAGAAAATAAAGTGGAAACCAAATCTCTAAAGGTGTGAATTGTCAAGGGAAAGGTTAATCCCACCTTCCCAGAGTATGAGTTGCTGATAATTCCTCTGAGAGTTTAATTATAGAAGTGATTCTGGACCAAAATTGATTTTAATTGGAAAAGAGTTTCCAATGGCCTTTTGTTTTCCTTTTCAATTTCATGTATAGGAAAATGCTTTGATGGGTTTAAACAACACTGGTTTTTTTAGTTGTCTAGGGAAACTGAGGCTGTGTGTTAATTTTTTTTTTTTAGTACAAAATTAAACTGGAGGTAAATTTTACTGTTTGTTTTCAGATTTACATTTCCAGTGCTGAGAGAACAAAAGCCTTGAGGATGCATTAGCAGTGGAATTCTCTGAGACACCACAGCTTCCCTGTGCATCCAAATGTTGGATTTAGAGGGTGGTTCATTTGGGGGTTTGGTTTAGCCCTTGAGACTTCTGCTGTTGCAGAAGTCAGTGAAGACATGACCTGCAATATTAGGTCTCAGATTCACTCCAAAGAGCTTTTCTCCGATGACAAATTTCTTGTGAAACCCCAGAACTCAGTCCTTCCTAAGTACATTATCTAATGTGATGTATGCCAGTGTTGAGAAGCTGCAACAGGTTTGTCTAAATCATGAATTAATTTTTAAAAAGCAAGAGAATTTCAAGCTGTGGGGTTTTTTAGGCTCCTTCTCACTGCTAAACCTTTAGCAGTCCCTTCTTTCTATTATTCATGGTTTCTCCGCTGTTCTCATAAGAGGTTCATGATGATTTTTGATTTTAGAAGACAGCGCTATAAAAAGCAATTAAAGAAGTCAAAATATCAATAGACTTGCGATATATAACCACAAGGCTTGGCAATACTTCATTTTTCCTTCAAATTTAGTGTCTTCTTCTCATGCACAGGTTTTCTCAGATTTCTTTTGTGAGGGAGCAAGTCTGGAGCTTCGATTTTGCTGGGCATAATTTGGAAAGAAGAAGAGAGGAACAGTGGACCTCTGCTGTGATGGGGAAACCTAATTTTTGCCTCAGTCCTTTGACTGAGCCAAGGTTGGCTGGATGGAGGAGCTTGCTCTTGTGGTCAGATGGAGGAAAGCTGGAATTGGGATGTTTAACCTGAGAGCTCTTTTCTGTGAAGAGACAGGAAACAAAACCGGAGGGAAACATTCAGAAAAGAGGTAAATTACCTGTGAAGTGTTTAGCCTTTGTCCTGGTTGGGCTATTGTGTCTATTCATCGTTGTGTTACTCTGTCCAGCCTTTGTTTTTGTTGCTCCCAAAGTGTAGCAAACACAGCACCATTTGTCCCTTTCATGATTCCCTCTACCCTTAGGCACTGCAATTTGCAGAAAAGGATGAGAGACAGATCCATTTTAGTAATTTCTCACCTTATGCCTCTTTCCATGGTGTAAAATTCAGCAGGATCTCATCTCTGGTGTGATTCATAGCCAGGAAGACAAGAACACAGCTGGAGGCTGCGGTATGCAACAGGTATGAAAAGGAAGGGAAATATTTTGTGCTGCTGTTATCACCAAAAAATATGATGGAAACCATCAAGATTACATCCAAATAAGAGAGAATAGAGGTGAATCTTACTCTTTTATTAGCTGCAGAGAAATAAATGTTAGCAACGATAATCCCAACCTGTGACATGCAGCTATTATTTTCGATATAATATTAAAACAATAGAATATTAGAAGAGAATTTCCTTCTTCTTCCAGTCACTGCAGAAGCCCAAACCAAGACAAACCACCCTTGGTAGGTCAGACCTGAGCAAGTCTCACCCAGTCTGTGAGGACAGGGAGAGCAACCCTGGGTGCATGGGATGAAGGGTTCTGAGATCCTCCGACTGGGAAAGGTCAGGAGAGCATTGCCATCTCTTCCAGGAGCTCCAACACCAAAGGGAAAAAATAAATCACACAAAGCTTAAATAGGAAACCGCAGCTGCTGTCAGATTAAATCTGTTACAAGTGCATTCCACTGCCTTGCTGAACAGTGTTTTATTTCACACCTCAAAATGTGAGGCCCTGTGCCATGGACTTGCTCCTTTTTCCCTATTCCCCCTAGATGATTTAACAAGCTGAAAGTGCAGCTGGAAATTAATGCTTCCTGTCTTTTTAAATAATGTGACATTGAAATCCTGGTATTTAATGTGTTGGCATTTAGCATGCCACAATATTTCAGTTACTTTGCAGTGGTTGGGGTGCAGAAGTGTTATTACAGCTGCTCTGAAATTCTGACAAAGAGGTGCATTTCTCTCTTCTTTTTCTTTTTCTTTTT